>CM051380.1:2486198-2696602 GCA_028015245.1 Cardamine occulta | reverse complement strand
GAGCTCTTCATCAGACGATGATGAGAATGACAACGAAGAGCATCATTCTGACACTTCCTTGCAGCTTAGGGTAAACTGCAAACAAAACCCTACCTTCTGTTACAGGCTTTTTTTTTTTGAGGTCTCTGAGAATTCAAAAGGCTTGTGATTTTGTCTTTCTTAGGTTGTCGTCGTCGGGGCACAGTACAAAACGTAAAAGCCAAGATCGAAGTGCAGTGCGATAACTCTGGGAGTCAAGTGGCTTCTGATTGATGAAATCAATCATTCTTCTAAGACTAATTCTGGCGTTTAGGGATTTTCGTGTATTCTTCTTGTTTCTCGCTGTTCTATTGTTTAAATCTCGTATCAAGTAGAGTTTGCTTTATGTTTAGGTGAACATGTATCCTCAATCAAGAAGGATTTGAATAATCAACAACAATAGAGTTTCTCAATCTAAGTTCCCAACACACCACACCATATGTGTGATGAGTTTACAGTTTCTAACAAATTTTCAGTGAAGTCAAGAAACATAACAACATCAACATCTCGACGACTACACATACATTTATAGCAATCGAAGATGAAGATCAGTCAACAGAACAACAAATCAAATCGTGCACTACCTGAGGATGATTAAGTATTCTTGAAATAATAAGTAAACATGATTCGTTGACAGTAAACGAAACCGTCTCATCTTTTTTTTTTAAAAAAACATTGCTGATTGATAATGATTGAAACCGTCTAGTCCATTTTTATGGCCCATTTCTGTAATTGGGCCAAAAATGGTTTATTTTGGGCTTTTAAAAAAGATGATCTGAAATGGTTTCGGCATTTAAGGCCACCGACAATTCAAGAGTCGCCGACGGCATGATGGTTTAGAAAAAGGTGGACAGAGAGTTAGACCCCATACAATAAATATTCTGAAAGTTTTGCTTAGAGAAATAATGAGATATATACATCAAACAGAGTGATGATAAGCGGCAGTAAGTACAAGCTTCTTTGTCAGTTACTTAACAGTACACGTTTTTAATGGACTCTAGTTTTTGTATATGAGAAAAATGCACTTAGTTCAGTCAAGACTTTTCAAAATTCCTTGAAAATATACTCCGAGTAAACAAATCTTTTTAAAACTGATTATTTAGTAATGTTTGAGCGACTACAAAGAATTATTAATTGTATATATTTTTCAGATGTTTTTAAAAAAGGATAAAATCAAGATTCAATCAGTCTCAAGGTTTTCACACACAGTCTTACCAAAACATTACTAAATACATGGGTTTTAAAAGATAAAATATAAAGTTTAGGTTTTACACAGTTTTTATCCAAAATAAATGTTGATTTTGGCGTATCACACATTTACTTCACACTGCTAGTTTGACTAGAAATCGTCTCAGTAGTTAGCTACCAATTAAGTCATTAAAACATTTCAGAATACTTAAGGAGGAAAATTTGGTAATACTATTATTCAGTCTAATTATACAAAATGACGAAAACATTCGAGAATACTCAATGACGAAAATATAAATGTGGAAATTAGAAACAGAATAATAAGCAAAATGGGGAAAATCTGCAGAAGAAGAGAGGCCACGTGTGCAGGAGGTTCATGAGAAGGTTCCAATGAGAAAGAGATCCACCGTCAACAAGTTTCTGAGTCACGGCCTCCCAAACCAAAGTCAAAACACACTTTTTAGGTCCCACATTATTTATATGGTTAATAGACCCATTTATTCAATACCACCTTTCCTCATGTCTCTACCGTCCGATCACGGATCCTCGCTGTAATCAAGGGAGCAGATTTAATGAAGTGGGCCTTTCACTACTCACTGCCTTCATTCATCACGTACGTATCTCCTTAGTATTTAGTATTTTGGTTTATTAATAGGATGATTATGATCCGAAACTCTTAACAAGTCATTTATACTCGATTGCTTAGTTTGATTTTAGCTACTTTTAAAAGTTTTTAGATACGTCCAATCCCGATTTTCTGCTTATACTCATGTTTTCAAAAATAGTATTGTATTGGTATTAAAGAGCATGCAACATTTTTATATTTGGTCTAAATCAGGAAAATTATAGGATATACCCAATTCCGGAAATTACTCAGCATTTTTTATATAAGAGCATATTGCTTATAATACAATCCGTTTCATTACTCAACTTCCAACTGCATTCAACTGAGTATTTTGGTTTCAATTACTTAATAATAGTATTGCATTAAAATTGTCCAATTGTGAAAACAAGATAAATATATGTAGTAAAACTCGAGGAAGAAACGGTTTTTACACGGAAAATTAGAGAAAATCACATTGGAAAACGACATTCCATAAATGATAAATCATGTTAATGTTAACCAATACTCCTCAAAAATCGCAATGCAATGGTTAACAGGTCAAATAAATTAGTTAAATATGTCTATATGGAGTGGGAAAGAGAACGGTCAAAAAATGGTATCCCTTTCGGAGAAGAAAAAAAGAACGGTCTGACTTTTGATTTTAAGAAAATTAGGTCATAGGTACACACCCCTTTGCTTTATTTACGTTTTAAACTAATTTACTAAACATAGCACAAACTATCTTTATAGTTAGCTCGATACACTGAATTTACCAAGGAAATTAATAAAATAAAATAAAAATTTACGTGTGAAGCCCATTGTCCACTAAACGTGCGATCGTATTTTGTTAAATTTCATTGGTTTTCAGTTCAAATTCAATTACTACTATTAATTAGTGGATTAGTTCATGTCTCCTCCTTACTTCCGATATGATAATATTTCTACACATCTTTAGTGACTTTTCAAGCCATTAATTCGACAAACTTTTTTTGTTTATCATAGGATTGATTTCCCGTTACATCAATTAAACCACTTTCAAACTCGATAAAATCAGACTTAAATTGAGACAACGTGTATTCACACTTTGATATAAATATTAAGTCACTAACCTATTTGAGAATATGAGATAACTAAAATATAGGATCAAGATAAACACGAACATATCTGATGAGGGTGGATATATCCAAATATACATGTGATATTCATATTAATCTCCTAATACATTCGTAACTAATGAAGACACTCTTTTGCCCAAAAATAAAATAAAAAATGAAGGCATTCATACGATATACGAACTTTTTTTTTAACATAGGAGCTTGAAATCAAAATAATATCCAATAATATCTCAGATTTTTTAAAATTTAAAATTCAGATGGCCATCCTTTTCCTTGTTGTCAATATAATAATAACAGAATATAAATAACTTAGATGCGAAATAAAACAAAGGCGAATTCGAGAAGAAAGCCAAAAAAAAAAAAAAAAGCAAATGCTCTCATCAGTCTCAGCCTCTCGTGACCATTTTCCCAGAGGAATTAGCAGAGAGAGAGAGAATGGGTTTGATATCAGCGAAAGAGACGAAGAACAACACGAGAGGAATGAGTTTTCTCTTAGTCTTCTTCCCCGACCACAACAACTCCGGCAACGACGACTATCCTTCTTCTTCTTCTTCTCCAGGAACAACAACGACTCTCTTCCGCTCCAGATCTTCCCGTCTTCTCCTCTCCAAAGCTCAATCCACAATCTCAATCTGCATCCTCCTCCTCTTCCTCACTCTCTTTCTCTTCACTCTCTCCACCTTCGAACCTTCCTCTGGTTTTCCCGCCGTTTCTTCTCATCCTCACCGTCGATTTCTCCTCAATCGCGACATCGTCGCCGCTGGTATTACTCGTCGTTCTAACCGATTCGCTCTCCAAGGAATGGGTACTTTGTTTATGAGAGGAACCAAGAGCATGCATGATTTGATCGTTGCTCATATCGCTTCCGATACAACTGAAGACGATCTCCGTCTCTTCATGCGGTTACTTCACCGTTCTGGAGTCACTTCCAAATCCGACATCGTTTTACTCTTCAATTCACCTTCGAGCTTCGCTGAATCGATCGAAGAAGAGAACGACTCCTTCTAAAACTCGTCGATGTTCATCGGAATTCGAATTCGTCGAATCAAACCGATTCGGTGTGGGGATTTAATCTAAACCGGTTCCTCAAAAAGCAATCGAGTAAGAAAGAAACATCAGAGCCTATTTGGGGGAAGAAGACTCATCGAGTTAGTTACAACGATTCTTCAGCATTGAATTCGACCGAGTCAACCGAGTTGACTCATGGCTCTGTAGTTGGTTTCGACGTGACTGAGTTGGACCCTGAAAACTCGCTATCTGGGTTCATGGATCACGTTCCGATGAGCTTGAGGAGATGGGCGTGTTACCCAATGCTTCTAGGTCGAGTAAGACGCAATTTCAAGCACGTTATGCTTGTTGACGCTAAAACCTCCTTGTTCCTCGGTGATCCGTTAACCCGAATTCGTAATCGGAGCCCCGATTCGGTTCTCTTCTTCTCCTCCTCTAAACATAGCAGTAGCAAGAAAAGCTCCGAGATTAATCCGGCGGTTTTGATCGGTGGAGCTAGAGGAATTAGGAGATTATCGAGCGCAATGCACACTGAGATAGTGAGGGCGATGATTCAGCAGCATAAGAAAAAGAACTCGGTTTCGGAATCGGTTGTGCTGAGTCAACTCGTTGGGAATGTTCATATGACGAAGAACTTTGAAGTGGTTTCGAGTGAGTCGGTTGTTCCAGAAGCGAGTTCACTCGCTGAGTTGAGGACGAGAAACTCGGCGGCTTCATCGATAAAGAATCATGATATAATTCAACGCGGTAATAGTAATCATCCTATTGATATTATTATGAAACGTATTTGTTCTTCTGAGTTAGATTCTTCTGTCTATAATTACTGTTAGCATTAAACAAAAATTTGTGGAAAAAAAAAATAGGGAAAATTTTCTTTCTTTTTTGTACACATTTGACATTTGTCATGTTCTTAGATTTTATTTTTTGGATGCTTTGTTTATTCATGTCCACGTTCTATATTCATTATTGATTACTGATTTGGTTTCTTTCGAATAAAATCAGGAAAATATGCCTCTCCTATTTTGCATTTTTATATTGGAAACGTCGGTAATGGACCATTTTTTGTAGTTTTTATTTTTATTTTGTTCGAAACTTCCAAATTGTTGTTTTTGGGTGTTTTTTTTTCTCAAAATATACTACTAGTACTTAGCTACTTACTAAATGGTAAATTTTATAAAACTAAATAATACATTTAGAATGGGCTAAATTGTTTCTCTATACCTAATTAACAACGGGTGAGATTAATGCATAAATTCATAATTAAATGCAAAACTTTAGATAAAGGATTACGATAACCTATGACTCGGCTAAATAATTAAGTACTATATGAAAGGAGGCCTTATCAGTTAACAATACACTTATGATGATATCACATGTTTCATAATCAGAAATTTTAATTATTATTATGTTAGTATCCTTTTTGTTATAATGACACACGTCGCATGTGTTTAATTGGTCTTTTGAGCTGGTTAAAGTCAATTTGTCCCACTTTTATTTTTGTCTAACATTAAAACTTTTCAAAACGTCTTTCTTCAATTATTGAAACTATTATTTTAACAAAACAATAATGGCATCACGAGACTCATCGTTGGAATCGGATTCTCAATCTTGCGAATTATCATCAGAGCCTCAAAAGTTGACATAAACACAACAAAAAAAGCTCTTCATCTAATTAGTTGTTTCGGTTGAAACTTTATATCTCCACTCATTACACTCACTAGTTATAGTATCATTTTTATGTTTTAATACATTAGTTATATACTTATTTATTGTAATAGTCAAATCCTGGTCGAGAATTTTTTATTTTATGATTTTTCAAATAATCAAATGACTTTTTCAGAATAGTAAGCAGTTTCCTACTTGGTACTTATATTTGATTATTTTCCATATGGTACAATTTCATTTTATTTGGTAAAAGAACTTTCAGCCGTGTACATATATTATAAGTATCATTTTGAATAACACATACATGTAGAATACTTGTGATATTAATCAATTCAATAATACTAAAATTTTAAAACCTATGTTGACAAGATACAATCCAATAGCATGTAATTTCAACACACGATTTAAATTTCAATCATTGAATAACAACCAACTGTGCTTATAATCAGCAGCTAACAGTAAGAATAAGTTTATATTGAATCACACACTTTAAGATTTAATAACCACAATGTATATCAATAATTGTTCCTAATTGTTTTGGATATAGATGAAGTCAGTATCTTTGTATGTCCACACACATTAAAGGCCAAGAATTCGACAACAAAAGAAAACAAAAGAAGAGAATATTAAAATAAAAGGTGGGGTTTTTTCCAGTGTCTTCATTTAGAAGCCAAGAATTCCCATTTACCAAAACAAGCGTGCTTCGCTTTGCTTTGCTTTTCTTTAGTTACCATCTCAACCACGTTAACTATTTATATATTTTAATCTCAAGTACAATTCACTTATCGAGTATCGTAAAATTGATTAATCACCGTAACAAAAACATTATACTTATTGGAAAACGTTATAATATTAGTTGATATATTGCAATCCAGCTTTTCCGCGAGTGGAGCTGCCAACCTTAAACTATTTTTTATTTTTATTTTTATTTTAAAAAGAAGAAGAGAAACTTTTAAACAATAAAAAAGCAGAGAAGAAGAGAAACTACCTTTAATTAAAATAAAGTTTCGAGCTTTAAAAGCTCGCGCAGCCCCGCTCTTTATGTCTTGAATAGTTAAACAATGACAACTGACAAAATTATAAAATTCATTTAATGAAGTTATGAATTAGTTTGGTGGAAATAAAAGTTAAATTTCTGAAAGTAACTACTTTTATGGTAATGGAGGGTTATGTTAAAGTATCATGGTTTTTTTATCCTTATAGTTTCATAGTAACTTGTTGAACAGTATTTGTATTTCCTTAAAAACAAAAGTATTTTTTAGTTTGATTCATCATAAAAAGAGTAAGCCGGACAAAAAGGAACCGACACTCGTTTTTTCATACACGTGTCAATAGTTCATTCGCTTAACTAGCTTCAGTTTCCTTCCAGAGTGTGGACCCTCTAGCCTAGACAGAGAGTTCGTGCAAGACTATTTATTTACCTGCTGATCTGACCGCCTCTAACGAAGTCGTCGATCTCTCTTTGCCCACCCAAATTTCACGCGTTGATTCCATTATTTTTTAATGTCCAATTCTTAGATCAATGTCAGGATAGCAAGAGCGATTCTAAAATTTTTAAACCAACATTTACAAGTTAAGAAAACGATGTTGGACAAATACATTAGTTTAGTGGTTTATGTTAGTGTTATCGATTTTGTTAAAAAAATATATATATATATTATAGTTGACAAAAAAAGAAAGAGAAAACGATTGTTATTCTTTAGTTTGATTGTTGTCAAAAGAAAACGATTTCGTTAAACATAAATGATGTTTATTGCGATTTTTTACCTAATTACTACGGTTCAAATTGTAAGTTTCTGTAATTAGTGACTATCTATAAATACAGTCCGTATAATCAAAAGCAAAAGTCTTACTAATTCGCGTAAGAAAAGTCACAAACATATCTAGGTGACAACCATTTTTTCCAAAAGAAGATTCAATATAGGCAGGCTCTTATTACGTTTCGTTTGAGTCCGACAAAACTCATGTGTGTTTTATTACCATTACCACCTTTGAAAACAATGCAAATTTGACGTAATCATTCTGATTCCCAACTAACTTTGTTCCTTGATTTGTTGCTCAGTTAAAAAGAAAGATAAGAAAAAGATACCAAATTGGTGGAGACCAGGTCAGCCATAACTGTGGTTGTTGCTCTATAAATTCCTTTCCTTTATTGTCACTTCATAATTCTGAAAAATTCAACTGCATTTACTTCAACACATTTTAGGCTTCTCGAGGTTTGTTATGTAACTAGATTTTTATAGACTTATTCTGGTATTTATAGCTGCCATATAAATGTGAAAAAGTACTGCATTGTAGAAATATATGTCATGTACAAATACAACTAAACCACTTAACTATGACTACTTTGCTAGCAATATATACAAAGAGGGAGAAGAACAAAATTAAATGATGTATCTCAATTGTCAAACGAATAAACACCAATATATTTAAGTTTCCTGAGTTTACAAGTAGACACTGTTCTTTAATAATAAAAACAATGTGAAATCCAAATCAACGAATTTACTAACCACAACCACACAACTGTCCTGACCCAAAAAAAATAAAGAACAGAACACCAGTTTGTGATCAATCAATCATTACAATAGCACATCATTATAATAAGAATATGAAGAATCAAACCCAAACCCACCCATGAGAAATAAATATTTTGAAAAAACAAAACAAAAATAAGAGGAAAATTGAAGGAAAAAAAGAAAATAAAAAGTGGTACTGTTCACTGACTTCAAAGCTGCAGAACTGAGGTCACTACATAACCAATAACACAATGGCAAATCTGGTCTTCATTCTTAGTATATCTGAATTGGAGGATCATGAGATTTAAGGATGTTTGTGATGTTTCCACCTTTGAGAGAATTCTTAGAACAAGTCGAATTTTTTCTTCAGCAAATCTTGCTTCCACCTAGGCAATTTGTAGAATGCTTCTTTCTCCATCCCAAATACAGTCTTGAACTCTTCCTCAGACAGGTAAGCCTGATCGATATATTTGAGAAATAAGATACCGAAAAATTTATATAATCGTGAGATGAAAAGCTAGTTCAGCTCAACTGGTTCACCTCTCTACGTTTGAAATCAATTCTTGTCACTGGATTCTCAGATTTGGCTTGTAGCTGTTCGTAGGTGAAGATTGCTCCAATTGTTTCTGCTTCGAAATCATCCTGCTTTTCTTTTGCTTCTTCAGCACTCGCTTCTGCTGTAGGTGAAACTTCCTCTTCTACCTCGGCGTCAGTGGCTTCTTCAGAAGCCTCCACTTCTGAGAAGGTTTTCTCCTCTTTTGTTTCAGCTATAACCACACATACTCACAGTCTTATCAGCGTATTCAAACCAAGAAAAGAAAAAACGAAAAACAAGCTCACGATGTTAATATAAGCAATAGAGCAGTTCAAGGTATGCCAGGATTAGGACTCGGCTTGTAGCATAGTCTGTGTCTGAAGATAGCAAATTCTACATTTTTACTTTTGTTTCACCAAAGATCGTGTGTTTTGTATGGTTTTGTATTTGCGGATATTTACCCTTTCACTCATGCAATAGATCAACACAGGTAAGCAACATACCAGAAGGGCTGGTATCAGGTGATTTCTTCTTCTCAGCAGTGAGAACTTGCGAGAGAGCAGCCACTGCTGCTGCTCTTTGTGACCCCTGACTCATCAATCCTGATCTTCGTGGAGGTGACTTTGATGATGGTGAAGAATTGAATGCAGATGATAAGGCGGCTAAAGCTTCAGCCCTTTGTCTTGGACCCCCTTGACTTCCATTTGATCTGTCCCGGCTCTGCAGTAATTTTCCCCCCATGGAAATTCACATGTTATACCAATATCTTTATATGTGTATCAGAAAGAATGTAGCAGAAACATTAAAAAAATTGAGCTTAGATTATTTACCGGAGAGCTTGTCCTGCTGGTAGAAGAATTAAACGCAGAAGTCAAGGCAGCTAGAGCAGCAGCCCTTTGCCTTGGTCCTTGGTTACCACTGCTAGACTGATCCTGCAGAAAAAGGTAGATTTATACACCAAAATTTCAGGAATGTAATTAACAGGAATTTTTTCAATAGTCACATATGTTCTTTTCTGCTTCTTTTAAACACAAAAGCAAGGATACATAAAACACAGGTGTATAGTATCTCCAACTTTTCCAAGTAAGCATCTTAACTAAGTGTTTACCTCGACAACGTGGTGTGTACCAAGTAATAATGCTGCCTTCTTCTGGAAGGAATTTCCTTGCGCCTGTATTACATGTAAACATACCAGAGCTAAATTTATTGAGAAAAAGCAGTGGAAGTTAACAAATGAGATGGCAATCAGAGTTATTTTAGCGTGTTCTGGCAGCTTTCCCCTCAGTTTACATGTAAATCTTCCTTCCTCTATAACTGCAGAGGTTCCTCATTATTAATTAATCTAGTAGTCATTTTCACAAATGAGATGTGATTTTAACTTCATTCGGTGTAAGGGTGCTGAAAACAGAACTAGCACTTAACATGCCATGTAACAAACATATTGCGTCTAAATGAGTATGTTCCAAAACCCCCTCTAACACAATCGCACTAACTAGCACCTTATTGAAAACAGACCCCTTCTCTTGCTTATAAGTAATAACCCAAAAGATATTTAAGGACAGAAAACCTTACAGTAGCTTTATTAGAATCCCATGAAAAATAGGTGGTAAAGAAGCACGGTTCATTTCCCTCAGTGATTTTGTATAATGGAACTTTTGGAGACAAGCCTTCCAGGGAACCAGCCAGATCTATGTATCTCTGCACAAAACTGTACAATGAGCAAACAAAATAGAAAAGGAGAAGCAAACGATGACTAATGCTGAAAAGAAAAATTGATAAAGCATTAAAGCATATTACTTGGCCAATCTCAAAGGCAGTTTGTTTTTCCTTGGGGTCCACACATTGACCAACCCAGACAAAAACTTCAGCATGAGTATCTAGTAAATGCATTTCCTCCGTCAAGAGGTCATCTTGATCAAAGTTGTGAATCTCTTCAACCTGTGCACGGTAATGTTAAAACATGCACATATTTTGATAAAAAAAACATTGGATATTGTTTATAAATTCTCACCTGAAACTTTCCTGATGATCCACGTAGACACATTGAAAAGAAAAGACAAAGTTAGAATATGCAAGTTTATCAACACACTGGAGATTCTTTGACCCTAATTTTGATGAACCGACATAAATCACCTCTGTTGAATGAAAAGGAGAACAAGTGAGGATCCCTGACAGTCTCAGAGGAAACCTTCTTGCTAGTGAAGTTCTGTTTTCCTCCAAGTGCAAACCAAAAGGATGAGCTCTCTGTTCCCTCCTTGGCGTGCTTGATAGTAATCCCAGGCTGACTTACAAGAAAGAAGATGATTAAATTTACCAATTAAAGAGTGTGATAAGAAGGAACAAATTTTTTATAAGCTTTGTACAAGATTGTACAGAATCTACTTAGGACAATTTCTGCTAAACTAAACTAAAAAAAATACCATTTGAAACTACCTTTAAGAATTCAGCAACTTTAGCAGCAAGTTCTTGCTGCTCATGCGTACTCTGGTTTCCATGCCAAAGGAACATGGAAGTACCAGATTGTAGAAGGAAGCAGTCATAAGTGTTCAAAGAAGTTGCCACCTGAAGAAAGGATTGCACAAATGTCACAGACAATATATGCGAAAATATAAACCAAAGAATTACTTAATACAAAACTAAGCAACAACTAGAAATCCTTAAATCAAATTGTAATATTCCAAAAATAGGTAGCCAAATTTTGAACAATGAATTAGTAAGAGAGAATATACGGTAGAAAAGTACCGCTTCAACTTGTAATGCCTTATTATTGTGAACTCCAGTTCCAGACACTTGAATAAGTGCAATCGATTCTGGCGTGTAGGTCTCGTCTGATGAACCTTTCTCTGTCATACTATTTTTGTAACCAGAGCTCAAACCGCCCTAAAAGTTAATGTAATGATATCAATAACCAATACATTGTCTTGCAGCACCAATCAACTTGCATTAACAACCAACAGAAATACCTTAAGGACCACCATATGTTGAAAAAGTGCAACAAATTGTGGAGGTTCTTTACCCTCAAATATACGAGCCTGCAAGAAGATCAAGTTATTCAACAATCTTTTAATGCTAGTAGCCATTCCTTACAATGACAAAGCATGGTACCTGTACTGGTCTTCCCTTCAACGAATTTGTCATTGTGCTCGCCAGACGAGCTGCTGTTTCTTGATCCTCCTAAACACGGGAGACAACAAAATTTAGATGGCTAAAAGTTGAACATGTTCAAATATATACACAAAGCCATAAACTGAACAGCCGGAATCCATCACAATATGTACCCAAACTTTGAGCGCTACCTTAAAAGTCGAGAGGCAACAGCTAATAACAATAAAATAAAATACTAACAGCAGCCCCAAAAACTGAAGAGCAAAACTGCGGCATATTCACAAATATAAATTTTGCAACATCTTGCTCCTTAGAATAGAAACCCAAACAGAAGATCATACACACCCAACCAGGTCCCAAACTTGCTTATAAATTTTCTTACAAGACAACACCAGGAAGAAGCTAAAACATGCTGGCTTAGTCAATTCGTTAAAACTATTAATATCTCCTTTGCAGTGATTAACAGGAAGCTCAAAATACTAATAGAAGCCAATTAAAATAGAGATTTTTAAATAAAATATGAATACTAAAGATGCACCTTTTCCCATGATTACCTGAATACTATTCTTTCCAAACCAACAGCATAAGAAGTAATCTTCTTTTCTTTCACCAGAATGGTAGGTATAAAGGACCAAATAGCAGTCCCCAGAGTAGAGTTTCCCGACATCATCTTTGGATAGAGAACTCTTGGAGTTACCATTAATGTACCAAACCTATTACATGAGCTTAATGAGTTCGGATGAAATTAACCAATCAAATACAACAAATAACAGCGAACAAGTCAGGAGGACAACAGACCTCTAACTTTCCACCTCCCTCAAGTAGTGGTGGGATATCCTCATTCACTGGTGTGCTTTTTGACAGGCCCTTTAACCCAACACCTTGTTGCTTAAGTAACGCTAGACAATAGCAAAGCACCAAAGTAAGTCAGGATTAAGAGATCATTCATTTTTATAAATGATTTGAGTATCAAAGCGTTCTTTACCAGCAACTTTTCCTCGTCCTTCGTTAGCAGGAGTTGCCGAGCTGATGGCCAAGATTCAAAGTTAGACTTGAAAGAGTGGGGCTCATAACCTTGGATAACACGGGTTATACGTGTTGCCTTTGGCCTATTTTCACTAGCAACAAAATCCTGGAGAGGAAGGTAATGATGAGAACCAACTCTAAGATATTTTGAGGCTAAGCAAGTTAGAAGATTCCAGTTTTACCTCAGCAGCTTGGATAGCAGTTTTCCTCTCTTCCACTTGAGTTACTCGGCCAACCCAGATAAATAGCTCCGAACCGCAGTCCAAAAGGTAGCATTTATTGTTTTCCAGCATAGATTTGGACAAGTCACCGTCAATAGATTCCACCCGACCTTCAGCGATACTAAAAAGGCAACAATAAATCAACTTCCGTAAAAGATGGCCTACAGTGTTTAGAGCAGAGCTGGCTCAAAAGGGAGATAAGTAAGTACCTATAAAGCTTAGGCGGAGTTGTCTCCGGAATAATTTCATCGTCACTAGCAACTTTCCTTGCGATTGGAGCAAAACCCCCAAAGAGGACCCAGAACTCACCAGAATCTGATTCTGTATCTAATTTTCCATCATCTGTTATGCAAGGAATTTTTTATCTATGCATGAGTACCACAATCTGTGTACAAATAAATTGTGCCACACAAAAAAAACTAATTGAACATCCAACTGCTGCTTGACTGACTACACAAAAAGTGAAGAAGAAGATATCCTAATATTAACTCTAAATGCGTCTTGTACAACTTACCAACAATAGCAACGTCACAAGTTCCTTCATGAAACTTGTCTTTCAAATATTGAACAACTACCAACGCTTTAGCTCTCTCTTGGATATTTGAATTTGCACCATTAAACTGATAGATCTTTTCTTTGGTGTCCAAGATAAACACATCATCATGATTCAGTGATGAGCGAGCAAAAGGAACCTACACAAGAAAACAGATAACCTCATATACATAGTAAACACTCATGCAAAGAGAGTACAAGACTTCCAAAGATCTGCAGAAAAAAGAAACCTGCTTCAAGTGGACAGCACGTTTCCCTTTGCAAGTATACAATCGGGTTTCAAACTCTTCCTCCTCGGGGTTTTTAAATCCAGACGCAACACCACCTTCTAGTGGTATAATGCAAGGCTTGAAGTAAGACAAGAATTTGTCAGATTCATGACCTTGAATTTCACGGTATTGGACAGCTCGGCCTCCAAGAGCTGCATCAAGTTCAACTGTTTTGACAGCTCCTGTTCCAGCTTCATCCTGGAATCATCAATCGCAGATTAGTAATAACGACAATTCACTCTTGCTTGTCTTCCAAATACACAAAGCTGGAATATAATATATGCTATCATGCCAAAAAATAATCTGAAAATAGATACCTGGCTTGTATCTTTACCAATCCAGAAATGTATATCAAATAGATAGGCACCCCCCTTATTCTGTGTTGTCTGCACATATGAAAGATAAGCATGCTTAATGTGAAAGATAATAAAAGAGCATATATATTTTTGTATGATCAGACAAGAAAGTATGTTCTTTTGTTCTGTTTACTAATATCAAGGCATTATCTTATAATCTTCTCTTGATGAGTATATATAGCAAGGGGAAAAGAACAATGGAAAAAATTCCTAACCTGCAAGACAATGTAAGTATCTCCCATATAGAACTTTCCATGTTCAGACTTCGGCACTGCAACTGGCTGAAAATTTTCGATTCTCCAGATTTCAGTACCTCTAAGAAATGTTAAGTTCAACATCTCAGGCAGCAGTAAAACATTCAACAATACAAACAAACTAGTGCTTACAAAAGCAAGTCGCACAAGAAATTGAATTTTCATCTCTATAATTCCGTCCATCAGCAGGAAACAATTATACTGCTCCCCATGACATCGAATGTTAAAGCAAAGCAGAACAATAAAATATGAAAGGATACGGTTTCTGCCCAACTCCTTGAAACGCAGGATCCAATACTTTTGTTGACCCAGACATTTTTTATATAATGGTCAATTTCTTCCTTTAGGTGAAAATACATATACTACCTGCCAAGAACATAGAACAAGCAGGAAAAATAAGAAGGTGAGAGATTGTTTTATATGCTGAAACTAGCGATTGGAGTAAATAAAGTAAAAGCAAGTTTCTTGGTGTTGCATACAATAATTCATATAAAATGGGCAAATAGGAGCCTACAAAAAAACTAAAGAGCAACAAAAAAGGTCAAGCTTCTATAACTGAATTTCTAAAATGAAAATCATATATGAGAATAAACAGTACTACGTAAAAGTACATTTGAGCTACTCAACAACAATCTTGCAAAGAGTACTCAGTTCTCTCCTACAATTCATTCTTGTCTGTACATCGTTCAAGAAATTCAGGTTCATCATTGTTGGTGAACTTGGAGAAGGTTATTACAAAAGTCAACCATGTCACTCTTGGATTCTTCATTGGCAACCAAAACACATTATACTGGTCATATCGAATAAAAGGCGTCCAAAGTTGCAAGCTACACCAAAAAATCCACTCACCATCTTGGCCTCAGAATCATACTTACCAAAACCTATTTCAAGCCTATGCTTCATCAAGGAAAGTAATTCAGGGGTTCTAAACACAGCCTGGCTTTCTATCACTTGACAAATATTGAATCAAAACTTCCTTCTGCCATACATTTTCCCCGCCACCAAACTATAGGGGTAACCCATTAAAACACATAACCCTAATTTCCATGGGGATCTCGAGCATTCCCTGTTATAGTGACCACAAACCACTTGCTTCACAAGAAAAATATCAAAAACTTGAAGCAATGATCCAGCTTTGCAGTACTACTTATTTTGTCAAACTTGATACACACTCGCAAAACCTGTGGAGGAATCCACATAGTGTTTTGGTTTGAAGATCAAGTAACATTCAATTTTGCCTTAGCCTACTTCTGATCAAGAAAAAAATTCCAATGATCAGTGTATGGAGCTACTTCATCAACTTGTCGTTCTTGTTTCTTAACGGCTATGGCTCTATAAACCTCAATTTTGAGAAATCCTAACTTAAGCGATTTCCAGGAGATAATAAGAGCTGATACAGTACCGAGCACAATAAGAAAACCCAAAAGGAAAACAAACAAACAAGTAGAGATCAAGCACGATGCAGATCGAAAAAATCCGATTCAAGTTGTCTAAGGATCCAATTCATGAGCAGGAAAAAAAAAACGCTAATTGAATCGAAATCAGCTGATCCATATCGTACCTGAAAAGACAGATCTTCGAGTAGCACTGGGAAAGAAAACGAGATTGCAAAAATAGAAATGGAGAGAGATCAGCTACAAGAGAACATGAAAAGGAAGAAGAAGAAAGGGGAAGCAAAAATTGAATTATTGAAAGGAGATGTGCGCTGTGTTATAGCGTCTCTTTCTTTCGGAATACCTTTTTTGTTTTTTGTTTGCTTTATCAAAATCGAGTTTCGTGGAGATTTTTGATATACAGTATGCGTAGACGAGGCGAGGAAGAAGAAGAAGAAGACGACGAAGACGAAGGAGGAGACAGAGGTTTGAGGAAAGACGCGAGTCTATGAAATTTGAAGGCGAGGATAAAAGATCCGGTCTTGATGCCACCAGCAATTATGGCTTTCCCTTTTAATTATTTTCCTTTTCATTTTATATCTTGAGAATGTTTATTTTCTTCTTTTAAGAAAAATAATAATCAAATTTAAGGAGATGCATTGAACTAGTGATTTATGAAGATTTGTATTAAAATGATAAATTATATGTTATTCAAACATGAATTTTATTTTTTTTTCTAAAATCAAGTGTTATTGAATTAAGAATTTCAATTTATACAATCAAATCCAATGTTATTGAAAATATTTTAAGAATTGGATTTGAATGTTTCAAGTGAGATTTCAGATAATTTTTTAGTTAAAAATACAAATATAAAAATCTTATGGTTTTAGGTAAAATTCAAAAAAATTAATAACAAAATTCCTAATTCACTAAAATTCAATCAAATCCTCTCAAAATACATTAAGGAGGGTGTATTGAATTGAATATTTGGAGATATTTGACTTTTAATGAGTTTTGAGGAATTTTGTGAAATTTTGGTGAATTAGGAATTTTGTTATTAAATTTTCTGAAATCTCACCTAAAACCATGAGATTTTGATCTTTGTATTTTTTAGTAAGAAATCCCCTCAAATCTCACCTGAAACTTTTAAATCAAATTCTAATCATGTTTTCAATAACACTGGATTTGAATATAAAATTTAAAATCATTAATCCAATAACGCTGGATTTTAAAAAATATTTTAAAATTTATGTTTCAATAACACATGATTTATCACTAAAACTCAAATCTCTCCAAATACTCAGTCCAATACATCCCCTAAAACTCAAATCACTCAATTTTTTTTTTCAATACACCCCTAAGTAATTCCTAACTTCTATAAACATTTCACACAAATTATTGAAATTGACAATAACTATATAAAATATATATACAGACCGACCAACCTGTGAACTATTCTTGATACTACTGATTTGTTCATCTTCTCTTGCCAATGCCAATTAATTTATAAAACTATGCTGAGTTTGAACTTGCACACGATTGTAGAACTCGAAGATGAACACACAAGGAATCAAATAAAAAAGTTTTTTAAGGAATACTATAAAATAATATACACTACTTTTATTTTAAAAATCTCATCATTTCAAGACGACATTGGGTCCATTTCGCATGTGAATAGGCACAAACGAACTCTTTTTCACATATTTATATTTGGATGCATAATGAGACTTTCCGTATCATCATAGAAATACAACAATACTTCAATCTCCTTTTTCCGGGCTCTACAATCATAATAAATGTTGTAAACAACCAAATATATATGGAACATCACTATTTAATTATCTTAGCAGACCACATATGTGGGCACTCGTTCCTGTATTCGTTTTAGACTTTTATAAATAAAAACAGAAGTAGAATCTTACGTGCATAGATGATGGCGGCCACCATATCTCCGCCGGTGCTGACCAATTAACCTCAACCAATTTTATACACTTTTGCTAACCTCCGAGTGGTTTCGTCAAGATTTACGAAAATACTAGTCTCGTTTTTTTCTTAGAAAAAAACATAAGCGTATTCAGATTTTTTTTATCAAGAGTATACATCAAGAAGCAAACGCCAACTCATCATCAGGGCCATACAATGACAACTCAAAAGAAAATTCAGAAATTGGTCGTTTTCATTACTCATGCAGTCAAGAAATATGTAATCAAATTATGTTAAATTTCACGTCTACTACATTAGAATAATATTTATTTATTTATTGCCTGGTTGAAGCAGATGAAAACGATGACTATTAGAAAAAACGGAAAAAATTGTATGAGGATAATTTCTCTCCAAGTGGAGAGTATTTTCTTTTGCCAACCTCACAAGGATAAATTTAACATGGACAAATGTTATGTCTTCCATAGGACCATAGACAACTTATTAGATCTACTCACCATTTTCTTTGAAGTCTATGGTATATTTTTTTGGTATGATATAAAGTATAAACTATATATGAACATATGTTTATTTCAAACTGTCACTGTGATTTAAAGAAAAATACTAATCGTAAACATAATTCGCGAAAATGTCATATTTATTGTAATACGTGAACTTTTAGACCAGTTAATTAATTCAAAGCCAAAGGTCCATATGAAGTTCCTCGAATAGTTAAGTTACTTTGGGACGAATTTATATGGGGAAAAAAAGAAAAAAAAGAAAAAAAGAGGATGAAACTAGGTTTTGCAGTTAGTGCAATTCGCACAACGTATGCGCCACAACAACAGTGTCATGTTCAACTGACCTTTCATATTCAAAACATTTTTAATTGAGAAAGTTATAGACATCACGAAAGGAAAACTATATGATTACATCGAAAAATTACATCAAGAGAAACAAAAAAAAAGAATTGATGAAGTGATTTTTGTATAGCACAAATGGTAAATCTGTTTCTAACATCCTTTATTGCTGCAGCTACTACTCTTGTTTTTGACCCATTATACCAATTCCATCAAAAGCGGATCGCCTTCTGCCATCTCCCAAACTAATTTGATGAAATCTTCTTCGCTCGAGATGCTCAAAGGATGAACCGCAGAGGCTTCCGCAGAATACAAACTCAAAGAAGAGTTTGATGAAGTTGGTTTTATCTTATATACCATTGAACCTAGAACCGGGTCAAAATTCTGAGGCGAATCCATCGAAAGGAAGAACATAGGCACAGCAACTTTATAATGTAAATCCATATCACCCACGAGATTAACAAGATCGGTAAAGTCCGTGACAAAGCGTTTAGGGACATAGAACAGTTCCGAGCTGCATACCGTTAAGGTGGTTTCATCGTTCTTCTTTGTGGCTTCCTTGTAATTGACTTGAAAATGAACCGGCATTGTACCGACAATTTTCTTGACTAATTCCGCCTGAACCGAATACCAATCGGCATTCCCGGCTGGTCTCACCGTTGTCCATGACGCCATTACCTAAACAAAGAACACTTATGATTAAACCGAATCCAACCAAACGGAACATTTTTTGAAAACAAATTCGTAACATTTTGTTTATGCGGAGCAACTAGCAACTTGATGAGTACCTTGTCTGTAGTCCAGAGCTTAGTTTTGTCAGCTTGAAGTAAATTCCAATAGTTAAGAATTGTATCATCTTCAACAAACAAAAACCCGTCTGCGCTGCTGTACCGATCAAATATCTTCGGTAGCCACCTGAAATGAAACAGAATATTAACAGTTAGAAAGCTCACATTGCGAAAGAATAGGTTGAAACCCGAGATTAAAGAGAAGTTTCTATAGTTACTTGTAAATATGATCGAGTTTAGCTTCTTGGACGTAAAGATCTGAGTTTTTCTGAGAGGATAAAATGACAACGGTTTTGAATATCCGCCCATAAAGTAACCTCCATTCAAGAGCAGTGCGTTCCACAGGTCCGTTGCAGAACATTATAAGCACAATATTTCCAAAGTTCTTCCTCCACTTAATCAAGTTCCCAATTTCAGAGCTCACTGTGCCTATCTCCTCGACCCCGAGGTGAACCGAAGGCAATTTCCTAGGAACAAACTCTTTTCTATCTCCATGACCAATGGTTGCTCGAGGGCGGTCCAACTCAAGCGACATTAACCGAGGCTGTTGGTATCCAACCATAAGCAAATCCTGGAGCCAAGCAGCTGTGAATTTCACATCCAGTTCTGTCCAAAACCCTTGTTCAGCCATAACAAAGCTCAAATCAAGAATCGTCTCGAAGAACCTATGCTTATTTGATCTCCAAGCAAGCAAGAACTTGATCAAACGACCAACATTGACATGGAGATCTTTCTCATCAGAGAAAGGGTAAGCTTCAACTCGATCATACCGATGAACGGTAGGTGGATAAACAGCAACATAACCACCAAGCTCCCATAAAAGCCTTTGTGCCCAGTAACCTCTAAGCACATCCGAAGCCATAGAACTAACCGAAACAGGAAGCATTAACCCCCAAAACGCTGAGGAATGATATAACGTGTTAAACGAATTCAAAGGCACCATCATACCTTGAGGCAAGGCCACTTTAGGAGAATGTTCATCGAATCTGATATCAAACGGTTCAAAAGTCGTCTTCCTAGTGAAATAATAGACAGAATCAACATCCGGTAAACCGTTCGAAATCCCTTGCTGAATAAACTGCTTACCACCAAAAACCTCAGTGTAATACTCTTCATGATTGATCTCACCTACATTCTCTAATGGCAAACCTCTAGGCCAAACCGATCGTTGCCCAAAATGAATATAAGGATTCACAACAGTTCGATTCGGGTTCTCGTGACTATACTGCAAGATTGGTTCTTGCCTAGCGTCTTCTCCAACTAACTCAACATCGAAATGTTTACCAAGATCTCCATCAATCACTTCACCACGATCGTCTGCATCGTAGATCTTCTTTGCACCGTGCTGGATCGCGAATAAGTAACCGACACTTTTGCGTACGAATGAATCAAAAGGCAAATGATCCAAAATCCGGTAATTCAGTTCAGCTTGAGCATCTAAAGATAGAAATATCGCACCTTTGAGATTCCAATCTTTAGGAGTTAAAGAGTTTCCGATCGCTAGAACTTGCCATCCTTTGATCTTCACCAAACCCTTGAGCTCCTCTGTTGGGTATTTCGTCACCGACACAACGATCCATTTCTCAGTACGGAAATTAGCGTACGGCGAGATTTTATCGGAGACGATTTGGATCGAATTCCAGTTGATTTGAGGACGAGTGAGGGATTGAATCGATAGAGTTGATTGGGATTGGAAACAGAGGAGAGAAGCAGTGTCGGTGGTGTTGTAGAGGAAGAAGAAAGCAGCGACAGTGACAACGAAGAGGAAGAAAACAACGATTCTGTAGACATTGTCGAAAACCCAAGACGATAAATCTAGGTTTTTGGGTTCAACGAATCGGTGGCTAGGAAGTTCTCTGATCCGAGATTTTGGCGGCTTAGGAGCCACACGATCTTGAACCAACATCAGATTCAAACTCTAAACCCCCTCAAACCCAGAAACAAGACTTGGAATTTCAGTTGTAATTTCCTTTCCCGGGCAAACAAACAGCGACTCTGTGTGAATCGGTTGTTGTCGGAATTGGAGGTTGCTTATGCTTCAATCCAATGCAAACTGCGAAAGCGAAGTCGTTCGTTGAGCTGTGAGGTCAAATGTCTTCGTCAATCTCCCTTTATGGGAATTTCTTAATTTTTGCTTCCTTTTTTTGTTGTTTACGTTTGATTAGTGAACACTTCAAATCTACAATGCCCACATCACTTACTGATCTATCTCCTTCTATGTACAAACGAGACAGATCTGTAGGACCAGGGAAGCCATCACATGGAGCAAAAATAAAATAAAATTTGTTACTTAATCATCTATTTTATTTTATTTTTTGTTTAAATGAACTGATTTATTTTCTTAATGAGAAAAAGATGTGGAAGAAAAAGAATAAACGTATAGACTAGACTATTCCAACCATATGCACTTGCTCTACGTTTTTTTTTTCAAATGCTTCTACATTTGAGTATTTTAGTTTCACTTTAGGTATTTTTTAAAAGTATCATTTTCCTAGTAGTAAACTCTGTTATAACATTTAATACACCATACAATTACTAACCAATAAAAAGGGCATATATTTTGCTCCAACTGTATTATTCAAGAATCAACACTTACAAGAGATACAATGAAGAAAGAGGAGAAAGTTTATGCAATCTTTGTCTTTTCACCAATAGTCTCCACAGGAGCAAGTTCCATTCTTGAAATGATGAAACCTCCTAACATCTCTCAAGATGATCTCTCTATCAACAATCTTTGAGATAAACTTTGCAGCAAGATGACAGTCATTACAAACCCTGAGGTTTTTAACCACCCTTATAACCGTACCCGGCGATGTGTTTAGTATCCCAAACGCAATTGCTAGCTTCTCACTGTGTCCACAAAGCAAAACCTCTTTCTCATCTTCTTCTACATCGTGAAGCACACAAGATGTGTCAGGTACATATCCTTCTTTTCTCATTTTCTCCCACAAGGTCTCAAGATATCCACGAAGCCTTTCGCTTTGGGAGTGAGATGAGTCACCGGCCGTGAATTTATGTACTTCATCGCCATACTCGTTTTCTCACGCCTTTCTCTTTTCTCACGCCTTTCTCTTTCATTTTTCTCCTTACCTCTGTTGCTTTATCCCAGATGCCTGCTGATGAATAAATATTGGAAGGTAGCACATAGTGACTAGCTACATTTGGTTCCAACTGAATGAGATTCTGAGCAGCAATTTCTCCAATTTCTAGATTATTGTGAATCCGACAAGCACCTAGGAGGCTACTCCAAGCTCCAGCTTTGTCGAAATCAAGAGGCATCATGTTCATGAGCTGATATGCTTCTTTAACTCTACCAGCCCTTCCAAGCAAATCTACAATACAAGCATAATGATCTGAGCTAGGTTCAACCCCACAGTCGTTCTTCATATTGTAGAATACCCTTAATCCTTCATCCACCATGCCTGAGTGGCTACAAGCTGCAAATACTGAGATGAATGTAACCTCGTTTGGTTTTACTTCCTGACCTATCATCATTCTTAGCAGATCTATGGCGTCTTGCCCGTTTCCGTGCATCCCATAAGCCATTATAATCACATTCCAGGTTATAACATTTCTGATTGGAATCTGATCAAACACTTTTCTCGACATATGTAAGCACCCGCATTTT
Source organism: Cardamine occulta (assembly GCA_028015245.1). Classification (NCBI taxonomy): domain Eukaryota; kingdom Viridiplantae; phylum Streptophyta; class Magnoliopsida; order Brassicales; family Brassicaceae; genus Cardamine; species Cardamine occulta. Next base: position 2,673,601 of record CM051380.1, on the reverse strand, counting down.
GCATACATGTCAACTAAAGCGCTTCCTACAGCCACATCAGTTGCCAAACTGTACTTGATGGCATAAGCATGGATTTCTTTTCCCTTGGCTAATGCTGATAGGGCAGCACAACTGGGGAGGATTGTCATCAGAGTGATGGAATTAGGTTTCAGTCCAACTCGGCTAACTCCCTCTATCGCTTTTTTTCGAGGTTTTGCATCTTGTGTAGCACAAGAAGCGCGTCTTCATGGTGGTCTGAGATTACATAACCAGTAATCATCGTGTTCCATGTAACTAAATCTTTATCTTCCATTTTACTGAATATCAGCTTGGCGACATCGATCTTTCCCAGCCTAGAATACATATCCATCAGTGCATTCTTCACAAACCTGTCCCTATCTAAACCTCTTTTCATGACAAATCCATGGATCGCTTCTTTTCTGGAGAATGCATCAGAACGGACACAAGCAGGAACAATACCTGCCATTGTAGTTGTGTTAGCCAGAAGTCCAGCACTTTCGTCCATTTCAATAAACAGCAACAACGCTTCCTCGTCATGCTCATTCTGGGCATACCCAGTGATCATAGCATTCCAAAGACCAATCTTTCTATCAAAGATTCCATCAAAAACTCGACGACCACTCATCACTTGCTTGCAATTGCAATACATATCAACCAAAGCACTACCAACAAAAGAATTTTCATCCAAAATGCCATTTTTCAAAGCATAGGCATGCATTTCTTTCCCTGTGCAAAGTATCTCCAAGTGTGAACAGGCAGGAAGAACACTTGAAATAGTGAATCCATCTGGTTCAACACCCTTGAGCACCATTTCTCGCAGATACTCCAATGCTTCAAGAAACTGCTCGTTCTGACATAACGAGCTCAACATAGTGTTCCATGTGACCAAGTCACGACCTTCAAAAGATCCAAGTAAGACTTTGGAAGATGCTAATTTCCCTAGTTTACCATACATAGCCACCAATGTGTTAATAATAAACGAATTCAAATCACCCTTTCTCAAACTATAGGCGTGAACTTGCTTACCCAGCATCAATCCCTCGGGCATAGGCAAATTCGAGCAAGCAAGAGCCACACTCACTAAAGTAAACGAGCTAGGCTCCACATTTTCATCTAACATACACCGAAACGCCTCTAACGCCATTTCCCACTTCTCAAAACTGCACAAAGAAGAAATCATAGAATTCCAAGAAACTTGGTTTCTCTCAGATATTCTATCGAACACCTTATAGACAGCCCCAAAATCTCCGCACTTTCTGTACAAATTCACAAGGGTATTAGCTACAGTTACTGAATCCACTCCGTACCCGAACTTATAAACATGGGCATGAATCTGTTTCCCCAAATCCATATCCTCAAGATCTGCTACAGCCTTAAGCAAAGCAGGGAACGCAAAATTATCGGGTTTTATACCCAAAACAATCATATCAATGTAAGTTAAAACGGCTTCACGGAGCAAATTGGACCGAACTTTCGACCGGAGGGAGTCAATCCACCACTCCGGAGAGCGTGATTGAGAGATAAGTTTCGAAGGTGCGTCATCAATGGCTGCTGTTGCAGAGGATGGTGTGGCGCGAAGAAGATAAGGAGGTTTGTGGCGGGAAATGGGAAGCTGTTGAGAAGGAAACGGGAAAGAGATTGGAAGGAGCCAGTGAAGGCAAGAGGACATGACATCAAGATTTTTCTCATTCGTTTGCTTCATCCAATTAATATATGAAATGTCAAAATGGGCTATAATTAGGCCTTTAATGGGCTTAACATAAGGGCTCACCAATTAGTATTCTGCTTATTCCGCTACATGCTGGTACACATACATATAACAGAGTGCGCATCAAACGGTGGTGAGTGAGTGAGAGAGGAATTCAAAAAAAGAAAGATCAGATCATCCCGCCATTGCAGAAGCTCAGAGAAAGCTTATTTCGGAAGTAAAACTTGGAGATGACGGAGTTTCCTTCTGAGATTGAGAGAACAGTTGCTTCTTCTCTTCTTCTCCTTTCCTATGGATCGGTGTACTTCTCGCCTACAAGGTCGCACAACCAAATCTCGTTTCAATTTCTGTGCTAATTATGAGGCTCGCGTTTCAGATCTGTGTTATCTTCCTCGTTGTTTCTAATAGTCGTCTTGGGTGATAATTAGGTCTGGATCTGTAGAGGAATTGAGTTACGTGAGGAAGTGGTGTGACGAGGGAAGCTCGAACCTGAGCTTAACGTTGGGATCTACCGGATCGAGATCGTATGGCTCGGCTCTGTCTAGCGATGGTTCGTTTGGGAAGAGTGAAGATCGCGGATTAAAAATCAACTATACTGGAGATCCATTTCATCTCGTGAATCTCAAGGTGCGAAACTCTTCATCACGTCTCTGTTTCAGAGTTTTCGTTTAACTGTTCTCTAGATCTGCATTTGTTCAAGAGAATTCGAAATTCTGAGAAATTTGATTGATACCTGGATTTTCTATGTTGTTTTCCTCCGTTTCGAGCTGAATTTTTGAAGTTACTGTTTCGTTCTTCACCTGAATAATAATCGCTAGCTCTTAGATTTCCCAAATTCTGTTCTTACGATTTTGGATTAGTGATTATTTTACCAGAAACGGATCGTTTTAGAAATTTTAAATTTCGAATTTCAAGTCGACTTGCTCGATTTGCTATGCTCGTCAGAGTGTAAAACTTGGAGTTGATATGAAAATTGAATGAAATATGCAGACAGCAAGAAAACGCCGATCTGAGGTCATCTGGGGATCTTTCAATTTAAAGCCAAAGCAGTTGATGATGAATCCTGCGTGTGATCTTCTCTCCACATGCTCTGTTGAATCCAAAGATGAGTCATGCTTGTCAACTGGTTCAAGCGAAGTTTCCAGCATTGAAAGTAGAATCACAACCAGAAATCAGAAAAGTAATGAGAAGCTAAGAGCAGAAGGGAAGACGATGAAAGAAAGTAGCAGGTCGATTTCTATACGCCGTAGAGCCAAAGACATCTTGGAGTTTCTTTCCTCAGCCTCTTCTTCTGAAGTCCAGATCCGTCAGATTCTCGGCGATAGCCCCGATACCAGCAAAGCTCTTAGAATGTATACTCTGCTTCTCTCTCGTACAACAACACACACATACACACTTATTTCAAGTTTTTATACATGGATTAGGTTTCATTCCTTAGATTAGCAATACAATTTCAAGCCTCTGATGCATGCTGGATTCAATAGAAGATAGTTACAGAGTTTATAGTACTGGTGAAATCATTGTATCCTTATGAGCTCGATATCTTGATGCAGGTTGTTGAAGATGGAAGAAGTGAAGAGGTTTGGCACAGGAGGAAGACTTGATCCCTATATTTACATGGTATGAAACTCAACTTTCACATCCTTCATTACGAAATACCTTACGTTGATCTTTGCCTCCTTATTTTCTGTAGATTGCATGACAAATTAAAGACATTGCTGGAGGCAGGTATAAGACTTATATCCCCTTTCTCACCATCTAGTTATATACAGTCTGGTTTGATTCTGATATATATTGGTTAGAAAAACGAAAACTATAACGGGAAGTTATATATGTAGCTAGATATATATGGTTCTAAAACGCTCGCTATATAAGTAGTTGCTCTGTTACATGCAGAGAAATAACTGAAATAACTATAAAATATAGAACCGAGGTTAGTTATTATTAAGACATCATGTTTGTTTGCTTGTGTGAATCTCGGCCTTGGTTTTTATTGTGAGCTGTTAAAGAACATGGGTTGATGACTCGGTATTCTATTGGATTATCTTCCAATTTATGACATTTGTTATTTTTTTATCATACATAGACTGAATCGGTCTTGGTTGATTTTAAAATTATAAATTCAAATCACTAATTAGGGAATAAATTTACTTTAGTTCAATTAAAAAATTAAATAAATTAAAGCAAATTAAAATTTTGGATAGGATTTAACTTTGCGATAATGATATAATCATATAAAATACTATCTTTATATATTAAAAAGAGACTAGCCTAAAATTTTAGATTTAAAAGCTATAGCCGACCTTTATAAACCAAGTGACAATTGTAAGTTCATAATGGAACGTGTCATGTTAAGCAAGTTTCAAAACGTTAAATTCTTACCAAAACCCATACGTTACATTTTAACAGATTAAAAAAAAAAACCATACGTTACACAACTTAGAACATCCACATTGCAAACAAAAGATACTGTGTCTTTTCAAAAAAAAAACACGTGGCAATATTAGAAAGACATTGTGTCGATGGTAATGTCCATCCATCGAGAAAGATGCTTAAAGTTAAAAAGTAAACGCTTACTTTTCAAGCGACTTTTGCGGTTTTGCCGCAGTCAAAAATACGCGGCGACTGTTTGGTGTAGTGACGACTCACCCTGACGCGGATTCATTAATTTCCTATTCATTATTAGAAATTATAAAAAGGAAACGTGAAATAAATTTCTTTATTCACTAACTAAAAAAAATAAATTCTGGAAAGGAAGCTGACAAGAAACGCTAAACCGATTTCCTTAAAACAAAAACGCTAAATTACAGCTCAGAATAAATTTTTCAGTTTCCTTTAATTTTGACCCAACTCTTTTACAAATTAAAATTCTGTCCCAATTAATTTTTTTAAATTACAATATAATACTCTAGCACTTATTGTTCTGTATCTATCATAGGTCATGAATATAATAGACAAATAACTTATGGTATTGGTAAGATTTACAATGAGATAAAAGCGAATAGAAGGAAACTTGAGGGGCAAAAACGAAAGAAATAAAAAACAAGGGAGACAAAGAAAAAGTAGAAGAAAAGTAAATAATAAAACCCTCAAGACAAAGAAAGCGGAGACTCGTTCGCTTTTTCCTAGCTCCTATAAATTCCACACGACTTGCGTAATCCCTTCATCGTCTCCGTCCTCTCTCTCTCTCTCTCTTCACGAGGAAAGAGAGAGCTGAAAAAAAATTGAAGAGGAAGAAGAAGAAGAAATTTTAAGAAAATGGGGAAATACGCGGAGATGTTGGACGTCGGCGTAAGAATCGCGGCGAGATTTCATTCACACTGTCCACAGACGGCGCGGCTTTATTACCATCCTCCATCCGACGGTCATCATCATCACGGCGTCACCGATTTAATCGGAGTTGGGGTTTTGGGGTCGGGTCAAGATTCGACCGGGTTGGTTGGTGGTTTAGGATCCGGAGCTAATGGTTGCGGTATCAAATCATCTCAAGGATATGATGACGCTAGGGATCTCTTGTTATTCTCTGTTGTTTGATTGATTTATCAAAACAAATTATAATTTTTTTGATGTTTGAGAGATTTGATGAATATTTTTATTTTTTTCTGTTGTTTTATTATTGAGAAAACTGTTCTTGAGAGGATTTCCGATACATCTAACCATCTCTGGATTAGATAATTTTCTGGGGCAAATTGGATGTAATGAGAAATTAATTTGATTAATTTTGTTTTGACTCCTTTCGATACTAATTAGGTTCCCGCATCTATGGTTTAACCCCTAAATTTTGTCCTTTGGAATAATTCCTTGCTTACGGCTGCAACTTGCTTTTTTTTTTCTTTTTTTTTTTATATTTTTGTTCTGTTCATCTGTTACATCATCATCAAATGCAACTTGATGCTAAATCTTAAAAGATTTGGATTAAACCCATCATTCGTTGAACCACACCCAAAGATTCTGGACATTAACAATGATTTGTCGATTTTGGACATTAGCGTGTGTAAACATCATCTTAGCTGTCCCAATGATTATTTAATATATTCTGAAGAACTAATTTGCTAAAATCCAGTAATAAACCAAACAAAATAATTTCATTAATACAAGTTGTATATGATACATTGATACATGTCTTGTTTCGTGTTCAACGAAATTATAAAAGATTCCACAATTCAACAACTATCTGGAAGGTAAAGTCTTAATTCTTGCATTTGCTCGACAAAAGCTACAATCACTCAAAACTCTGGTTTCTAACATACCAAGTGAATACAGATTCAAGTTTAGAATTTCGTTTTAGTATTTGAGTGTTTTGTGTATATCCTTGAAAAGGAATTGGCATCTCCTTAGTGTTATAACTGGCTATATCCTCTCAAAGATCCGTAAAGAGGTTGAGACTGTCTGAAACCGACAATGTCTTCAATTTCTATGAATGGTGATAGAACTTGGTCTTTGTCAGAAGCCATTTCCCTCAAATGCTGGTTCCCATAAACGCATATGCTCAGCGACTTCTTTTTTGGCGCATCAACCTTTATGTACTCGTCAAAGAAGTCTATCAATTCTTCCTTCTTTAGTTCTCTCAGTGCAGCCACCTAACCACAAAATAAGACCACAAGGAGCTGTGTTATTTGGCATAGTGTTAAGACACATTTTTGAGGAAGATTAACATGTTGCATTGTGGAAGTCAAGAGGTTCTCCATTCAGAAACAGCTGTGAAGAAGCGAGCTTTAAAGTGATATATATCTGATTGAAAGATGAGAAGAAAGGTGTTGACATGGTACCTCTACATCTCTACGGTTGAATTTGAGTGTCCTATTTTGAATTTCTCGCCAGTAAAACAAAGATTCCTCCTCTAAGTTCTTGTGCTTTTCAAGCTTCATGTCTATCAAAGCTGTTACATTGCTCTGAATGAGAAAGTCACGTCAGGGGATGTGTCTTTGTACCAAAGTGTTTTTCTCAAACAAAGCAAAGGTAGACCTATAATAAGTAACTTAACCCATCTCACCTTGAATTCCTCATCGCTCATATCATAAAGTTTACTCTCAAAGTTCTTCAGTAACGACTCGACTCTTGAATCAATATGTCCAGGACCCTATTAACGATAAACCCGAAGAAGTTAAGGAGACATGCATTAACTAGAAAAAGGGATTATGCAGAGGCGGCAGGCTGGTTTGGTACCTTAACTGAAGACTGGATAATGAACTGAACACCATAGACTCCAGCATAGTTCCTATGTTGCAGAAAAGTGAACATTTATGCACCAAACAAGAACTCAGTGGCATTTTAACATACAAGAAATTCCTATGTACCTCAGAGCAAGTGAAGTAATATAACCAAGTTGCTCAACTGTTCTGAGCTGGTGAAATGTGGCTTGCTTTTCAATAAGATGAAAAAGCTCAAGTTTAATGTTCATAGAACATTCATCTTGATGAACCTGTTTGTGGAAAACCAAGGATGGAAGACAGATACTTGATAGTCAATACCACTTAGTTTGAAGGCTATCGATAATATGGTTGCTGATATACCTGAATATAATGTACCAAAGCAGAATTTTTATCACTAGGGTTTGAGCCTTCTTGATGGTAGAAACATTTCATTCCTTTATGGAGTTTTACAATCCTTTTGGTTAGGTGCTGGGAAGGAAACAACAGTCTGCAAATAGGTTTTGGGCCATTTAAAAGAGCATCTTCAATATGCTTGACCATTGACTCAGCTTCACTACTCTCAACATTCCTGAAATGGATGGTATAAATAAATAACCACCACAAAAAGGACTACGAAAACATCACAGCCACCAAAGACTATATCAATACCTGCTATGTAGCATTCAAAGAAAGTCCTAGATAACAGCAATGGAAAGAACTTACTTAAGTCTTCAGCTTCCAAATGAGAAAGAGCATCTAGTTCCTCTGTCCAAGGCCAAATCTGATTTTGTAATATCAGTGAGCAGTAATACTTTGCTTGTTCATTTGGTACCTGGAATTTGTAATTTTGGTATATCTTTGTGGTCATTTCCTAGTACATGATAGGAAAGCAGAAAGACAGGAATTCAACAAACCTGGTATTAGAGCTTATTGGATTTAGCTGTTAAGATTTGTTTACATTGTTGAAACAGTGAAAGAGAGGCATGTTCATCTAGAAAGAAGGACGTGGTCTAAAATGGTTACCTTAATAACGGAGAACCTGTCAGGTTTGACTTTGAATTTTACTATCCCTTGAATGATAATGTCCAGAAAATTCCTCAATTTGTGATTAAAACCAACAAGAGTCAGCTGTAAATGAGAAGCAGCAAATCAAAAGCATGAAAATCAATAACCAAAATACAAACAAAAGTGTGAAATGAAAGAATCCTTGTACAAAACTACAAACACACCTCAAAACCATTGTCTGAAAGTCTTAGTCCATAGTAAATACCAGCTTTCTTCGCATCATAAGCTGAACATAGAAGTAAAGAGTGATGACGATAGTTTTAATGAGATCATATCAAACTATAAGTCTTATTATCACTTAACTCGTTGTATTGTACCAATTGCTTTCTTTTTTTCTTCTATATAACAATTCTTCTCACCTTTCTTTTAGAAATACATACACTTACCATATTCATTCAAATAATCCATCAGCAACCGCAAAAAAATATCCGTAAGAACCGCAGCGTCAGGAGAACTGACTGCAAGAGGGGAGTTGAAATCTATCTTAACATATGCCTTTGGTATGGAAAGTGTTGTAGCAGGCTTGTACCACAATCTTGAGAAGAGTGACTTTCTCAACAAAACAGGTAAGTCGTTCTGTTCCAAAACTTGATTATGTGAGATGACTGCTTCATAAAATTAAATTATATAGTTGTAACAAGAGTGGTGAAACTGAACCTTTTCTTTAGCTTCCTTTAATGAAAAATCTGTAGGGATAAAGACATTAGGTGCTGGTAGATGCAGGTTCACATTAGGGATAGACTGCATCCACTCCTGTAATATTTTAGCACAAGCCAAATTTTGAACTCCCTCCATGATAGCAAAATGAAGAGGAAAGATATTTGATAAAAAATGGTCACCCAAGATGGTGGTCACATAGAGAAAATAAAGATGCAGTTGAAATTAAGATATCAAAAAGCCAACCTGAATGGTGAATTTAGTTATCTTCTCACGAGAATAAGCAGTGTTATACCATGGCTCAACCTTGTTAGTTTGCCCTTCAAATTTCTTTGATTCCCAAAAGCTTCTGCAAATAGGATAAAGGTATGACTAGTTTTGGTTAAAACTTATGACTTTTATCAGAAATTTTGAGTATAGAAGGAAGCAACCCAAAAGAAAACATTTTGGATCATTCCAAGAATAGAGACTTACCGAACAGTACTAGGAGAAAGCTCATCTAGAACCTTTTGTACAATAGCTAGATTAAACTTTGAAGGCAATGATGATCTAACCAGCCACTTCTTGGTGGGATATATCTGAAGCATATTGCAAAAGGACAAAGCATATCAACTAGAAATAGATATATAATACAGAAATAAGAAAAGCCTAAAGAATAGCACGGGAGCTGAAAAACATGATTTACCTGCATGTTTGATGCAATATCCACGGCATAGTAAATTGGTCGTATCTTGTCTTGATAATGAAATTTTGTCTCACAGATAGATGAGAGCTTCAATAACAACAAAAGATGCTTCAAACTCTTAAAGAATCAATAGTAATACATAGGTCATGACTCATACATATAGTAACAAGTTAATAATATCAGTACCTCATCAAAAATCCACTGGCAAACACCAGACTGTTGTAAAAGCTGAATGAATGTGAATAACAACCCTAAAACTTGTTGCATACACTCTGTAAACCCATCAAGAAATTGATAAGAGCAAGAGATATAAACTCGATATCAAAAAAGAGAGTGCAGAAACCCACCATGCCCAGCATCAGTAAGATCAATTGAAACATTGAAGAAAGAATACTCAACAGTGCACTCTGCTTCACCAGCAAATAGTCTCGTTGCCCAACCTGCAAGTATTAGGAAGAATATTTCAAGTAGAATATGCTAAATCATTTATTAGATTGTGCCCCAAGAAAATCTACCCAAGGTTTTTAAGGTATGAAACAAACTTCCTTTGCCTTCATGACCAATTAGATGACTAAGGTACTTGCATGGTGCTTCTTCATTACGATGGATGCTAGAAGTTACAGGCCACGAAATCCTCAGCTTGTGAATCTGCTTTATTGGGACAGCCTTCACAAGTATCTAAAACCGATGTAAACAACACCACAAAAGATACCGCCTTTAGAAAACATTAGGGCATGATTATATCTTTATGTCAGAGTAAATGTTATATCTGCAAAGGGAACAAAAACCTGTAAATGGTCTGCAGTACATGGCTGACCAGGAAATCTAGGAATATCTTTGTCGGTGTTTCGAATTTCCTGAAACGTCTCTTCCACTACATCTTGAAGTTTGTCAAGGTTTTCTAAGGAATGCAGAGCCAAGAGAATGTTAATATTCTTATTTTCTTAAAGAAAAGAAATTTGAGTTTGGGGTTAGCTCCAAAACCTACCCTTGCCATGTACAACCAAATGCATGACGTTGGCAGAATAGTGTTCATCATAGAATTTAATAAGTTCACTCCTTATATCTATTCCTTTTGCTTTGGGTCGTACATGAAGAGTATTCATGTTACCTAAACACAAAATCTCACTTTCTTATATAGCTGACTCTTCTGATGCTTAAAGAACACCAAATCTCGATGCATCAATGCTAGTCAGCACCAATACCAATCATAAGTAAGCAGAATATGGACCTGTGGTTAAATTGTGATGCGGATGGTCATCTCTAGTTAGATGCTTCTGTAACTGTGTGATAACAAAAGGAAGAGAGAACTTGAGGGGAAAGGATTTAGAGATGTTAAGTATCCATCAACATACTTGTGATTGCCAATTATGGACGGCTTATATAAAATTACCAAAAATTCAAAGAAAACCACATTTTTCACACTTTACTTTTCCTTTTCATTAAGAATCAAAATAATAAACGTCACCCGATGCTAGTAACTAAATGACAAGAAATTAGTACAATTAACCCTTATAGTTGTTCTTCAGAGCAGTGGAAAATACCTGGCACATTCGCCAAACATCAGACAACAAGTTTTTCTGATTCTCTGGATGAGAAAGAAGTCATTAGAATTTTGTTAATTAACCAACTGCGATAACAAAAACATTGAGAGATTGAAATCTAACCTAAGTCAACAGCCTTAATCTCCCTCATTGTGGCATCAGCTGATATCAATGGTTTGATAAAGAACTGTGAAAACCTGTTTAAGCAATAAAATACACTATCAAAAAGGCAAGTATATATAAGACAAGCTTAGTTAGCATGAGAAAAAAAGAGAATTAAATCTACCTGTTCAAAGCCTCATAAAAACAGGCAGTGTTCACATCAAAATGGTAGTTTGTCCTTACAATGGCGGTGTAAGCATTTGCACTCCCTCCATGCTTCACCAAGAGAATTCAAATAAACACATTCCTTAGTCTTTTTACTTCTACTTCATTGAAATAAAACAAGAAACGGATGCAAGTGTTTATGCAAAAGGACATTACCTCAGAGACGTACGTCAAGAAGCCATTTTCCTCTGGGTATTTTTCACTTGCATAAAATAGCATATGCTCTGATCCTCCCAAAATAATCAACAAGTCAAACTCAAGTTGAGAAATTAGAAAATGATGGGTAATATAATAACGTAAGTACCAAGGAAATGAGCTAGCCCATCTATTCCTTCCGGGTCCGAGAACGATCCGACACTAACGTTCATTGAAGCAACACACTGAGAGCAGAGACGAAACATATCTTCAGATGTTTTGATCAGTTAAAGGAGAAGAGATATAACAGGAATCAAATCGTCTGGATCTCTTATCTTATCGGTCTCTGGATCGCTGATTAACAACACCTCGAGAGAATTCTTGAGCACAATCCTTCGATATTCTCTCTTGTCCGTACGCGGCTTCAGTATCTCGCCACCCGCCACCGCATTCTCTTTTCCGACAGCCATCGCCGTTCGATCACTTCGACGTCTTCGGTTGGTCAACGCTCTTCAGTCAAATGTCATCTTTTTTTTTTCTCATGTAAGATTCAAAAGAAATTATATAATTGGTTGTGATAAAACCCTAGAGGTTGTCGTGCTTCACAATAATAATAATATAGTTTTTTCAAAGTGATTTTTGCTTTCTTGTATTAACTCAGTTTTTATATTTTCAAAACTCAATATTTTTTGGTGAAAATATTAACTTCTCACAAAAATCTTCTCTTATGTCTGTAGATTTAACAACCTAGCAATTGTGTCCAATGCAATTCAAAGCTGTTCAAACAAACATAATTAAGAAGTGGTAACAAGATTGAACCACTGAATCAAATATGTTAGTATTTTCCTGGATGGATTTGAAGAGTTATGCAAAAGTGGTTCCACGATTCATCCATAGTCAAATATCTTAAAACTCTGTTTTTGATAAAAAAAATAATTCCTACAGATGTGTAGACAGACATAAATGTCTAGAGTTTATCAAGTGGTGGAAAAGTCTATTGTTTACAAGTGGCTTGTTTAGATGCTTAAACATCCCCAATAGCAGCGTTTGTCCAGTGTTACCGACAATATAGATGCATAAGCTTGAGCGATTACCAACAAAACAAGTATCATCTGACTGATATGGGTGATAAAATGTATCAGCATTCTCCAAGGGTCAACGCAAAATAGTCAATAACCAACTTGGCATAGATAGATTCTATCAACCGAAACAAACCATTCATAATTTATCTATTATGATTATTATGAGCTAGATAGATAAATTGATAGAGATACAAAAACAAGTTAATACTAAAGGAAGAAAGAACATCGCCTTGTCTTTTGTGTGGTGAGAGCTCCATCTTGCAATGCTTTCATCTCTCTTTTTTTTAAAGATTCCATCAGAACCAACTGTTTCACAAATAGTAAAAAAAAAACAGTTCAGTTAGTTACAAAATGCCTTAGAAAACTGAATAAGAAGAAGAAGAAGACCACTGTTACCTCTTCAAGAACAAGCGGGTGCATACTCGCATAATATTTAGCGGTTAGCTCGGACCTCTCCTTTCTTTTCATATATCCTGATGAAGCAATTACATGAAAATTAGTAAAGGTAAATCAAACACAATTTTGTTACAGCCAGCAAAAAGATTTGGTCCTAGTCGACGCGAATTTGGGGAATATCCCCCCATATGTGGTTGCATTCTCAAGTTCTGCGGCAGCGTCATCCAGACATTGTTTCTCAGATTTTGCAATGGCATCAAGCGCCTGAATGTGAAAATATTATAGTAAGCTCTTGAAAATATAAGTTACAAAGATATAATTGTCAGATCGACAACATATGAAACAGAGAATCATTCATACCTCGTTTAGCAGGTCTATTACTTTTTGAAGTTTATAAATCTTCTTTTCGGGCTTCTCGGCGTGCCAATTCTTCTTTTTGAAGAAACCCATTCTGATCTCAGTTACCAAAATTCAAACAATAAATTTTTTTTTGATAGACATCATCTTAGCTGTCCCAATGATTTTTAATATATTCTGAAGAACTAATTTGATAGAATCCAGTAATAAACCAAACAAAATAATTTCATTTATACAAGTTGTATATGATACATATTATAAAAGTTTCCGCAGTTCAACAACTGAACCAAATATCTGGAAGGTAAAAGTCTTAATTCTTGCATTTGCTCGACAAAAGCTACAATCAACCAAAACTCTGCTTTCTAACAAACCAGGTGAATACAGATTCAAGTTTAGAATTTCGTTTTGGTATTTGAGTGTTTTGTGTACATCCTTGAAAAGAGTTGAAACCTCATCACAGTTTCAGCTGGCTACATCCTTTCAGCGACCCATAAAGAGGTTGAGAGTTTCTGAAACCAATAATGTCTTCGATTTCTATGGATGGTGATGAGACTTTGTCTTTGTCAGATGCCATTTCCTTCAAATGCTGGTTTCCATAAATGCATATGCTCAGAGATTTCTTTTTTGGTGCATCAATCTTTATGTATTCATCAAAGAAATCTATCAATTCTTCCTTCTTTAACTCTCTTAGTGCAGCCACCTAACCACAAGGAGATGTGTTATTGGCTTCAACTATCAAAAAAGTGATAGCTAAGAAGAAATCGATACTTGAAAGCGATTTTGTTTGTCGTTTGTCTATTACCTCTGCTTCTTTGCAGTTAAATTTGAGTGTCCCGTTTTGAATCTCTCGCCAATAAAACCGGGATTCCTCTTTCAAGTTCTTGGGTTTTTCAGGCTTCATGTCTATCAAAGTTGTTACATGGCTCTGAGGAGAAAGTCATGTCAGTTAGTACCACAATATATTTATCTCAAGCAAAGCAAATATCATCATCTATAATATCTGCTTGTGTCATCTCACCTTGAATTCCTCATCGCTCATATTGTAAAGTTTACTCTCAAGATCCTTGAGTAGTGACTCGACCCTCGAATCAATATGTCCAGGACCCTAATAACGATAAACTCAAGGCGGTTAAGGAGATATGCATTACCTAGAAAGAGGTTATGCGAACTCCGAGTGGCAGAGAGAAAAGACAGTTTGGTAGTTTGGTACCTTAACTGAAGACTGGACAAAGAACTGTAAACCATAGACACCAGAGTCGTTTCTGTATCGCAGAAAAGTGATCATTTATGTATCAACGAGAACTCATGAGCATTCAAACGTATGAGAAATTCTTATATACCTTTGAGAAAGTGAAGTGATGTAACCAAGTTGCTCGATTGTTCCAAGCTGGTGAAAAGTGGCTTGCTTTGCAATAAGTTTAAAAATCTCAAGTTTAATATTCATGGAAAATTCATCTTGATGAACCTGTTCATGGCAAACCAATTTCCGTTAGCAAGACGAAACCTTCTAAATTCAAAATTAGTTTAAGTACCAAGATCCACAAGAAAATCTTTTATCAGACATGCAAAAACTGGTTGATGAGACGATTAAAGTTCGAAGGTTAACTACTAATTTTGTCACAAATATACCTGAATATAATGCACTAAAGCAGAGTTTTCATCGCTGGGGTTTGAGCCTTGCTGATGGTAGAAGTATTTATTTCCTGTTCCGAGCTCTGCAACCCTATTTGTCATGATCTGGGATGGAAATAACGGACGACAAATAGGTCTTGGGTCGTTAAAGAGAACATCTTCAATATGCTTGACACTCAGCTTTACTCTTCTCAACATTTCCTGAAATGAGGATCAAACTATATAATAGATACCACAATGACTAGACTATCATACAACAGGGAAAATATTGATACCTGCTATATAGCACTCAACAAATGTCCTCGATAGCAACATTGGAACAAAATTTGCCAAGTCTTCAGCTTCCAGATAAGAAAGAGCCTCAAGTTTCTCTGTCCAAGGCCAAGATTTACCTTGTAATACCATTGAGCAGTAACTCATAGCTTGTTCATATGGTTGTCGGAATTTGTAATTTTGGTATGCCTTTGTGACCGTTTCCTATTATAGGATAAGGAAGCATAAAAACATTGGATATTGGTAACAAGGCTTATTGGATGTAGTGACCAAGTCTACTAATAAGGTTACCTTGATAACAGAAAATCTATCAGGTTTAACTTGGAATTTTGCAATCTTTTGAATGACAGCTTCCAGCAAGATCCTCAGTTTGTGATTAAAGCCAACAAGATAAAGCTGGAAATGAGAAACTGTTAGTCAAATATGAAAATTCGTTGAGGAGTAATACACAAGAAAACATCAGAACTTTTGAACAAACCTACCTCAAAACCATTGTCCGAAAGACTTAATCCATAGTAAAGACCAGCAGTCTGAGCATAATAAGCTGAAACATACAAGTAAAGATTGATGGAACAGTTTAACTAGGAAGGCTTATCACCTTACTCTAGTTGAAAGAGAAATAAGTGAAAGAGGTCTATCTATCAAATATTACCATATTCATTCAAATAGTCCACAAGCAACCAAACAAAAATATTTGAAAGAGCCGCAGCGTCGGGAGAGGTGGCTGCAAACGGGCAGTTGAAATCCATCTTAACATACGCCTTTGGTTTGAAGAACTTTGTATCAGGCTTATACCACAATCTTGAGAATGATGTCTTTCTCAACAAAACAGGAAAGATGTCCTATTCCAGAAGTTGATTTCGTGACATTAGACTACTGCTTCATACATTAAAATGAACATTTGTAATTGTAACTAGAGTGATAGAACTGAACCTTATCTTTGGCATCCTTTAATGAAAAATCAGTAGGAGTGAAGACATTAGGTGTTGGTAGAAGAAGGTTTACATCAGGGGCCGACTTCACCCATTCCTGTAATTGTTTAGCACAAACCAAAACTGAACTTCCTCCAGAGTAATAGGGAAATTTAGAATCAAACAGAAAAAAAATTCGACGAGAATGGTGAATTCAATATATCAAAGGCCAACCTGAATGGTGGATTTGGTTATCTTCTCAAGAGAATAAGCAGTGTTATACCATGGCTCAACCTTGTCAGTTTCCCCTTCAAATATTTTTGATTTCCAAAAGATTCTACAAATATAATGGCCATTAGATTCTGTGAAAAGTCAAGATTACTAGGCCATGAGCAGTCAGGATTTCAATGCTTGAATTACATGTAAATTCAATCAAAATTTAGCTTGGTTAGAAGTGAGAACCTATGAGTTTTTCCGAAACTTAGAGCATAAAAAAAAATACACTAGCTCACGGCAAAAGACATTCCAGGAACAGAGACTTACCGAATATTATTGGGAGAAAGCTCATCAAGAATCTTTTGTACAATAGCTGGATTAAATCTCCAAGGCAGTGATGATCCAACCAGCTAATGTTTGGTAGGGTACATCTGAAGCATAAATGGAATAAGACACAGAAGATTAAAAAAAAAACCAAAAGTGAAACGTTTAGCCACAAGTAATGCTTTATGAGATTGTATGAGGTAAAACATTTGTTCTACTTTTTATTCACCGTAAAGGCCAAGTATAGATCGAGCAGAAAAGATATGCTTATAAGAATCGTAAACGATAGGAAGAGTATGACAAGTATTTTGAACAGCTGAAAATACTATTACCGTCATTTTTGATGAAATACGTGTTGCATAAGAAATTGGGTCTATTTTAGCTTGATAATGAAATTCTGCCTCACAGATAGCTGAGAGCTTCAGCAAACAATAACAGATGTAATGTATCAATAGGAATACAAGTCAGATTCAAAAGAAAAAAAAAAGGAAACATAGGTCCTAATAATAGCTATGCCTCATCGAAAATCCACTGGGAAACACCAGACTGTTGTAAATGCTTAATGTGTCTGAACAACAATCCTAAAATATCTTCCATATGCTCTGTTGTATACCAATACAAGGAAATAAAAAAAAAATCAAATCAAAGCCAGAAACCATCAAGACACTGATATTTGGGAGCTTCTGTTGAATACTAAAACAAAACAGGCAAGAATACAGAAACCAACCATGGCCAGCATCAGTAAGATCAATCCAAACATTGAAGAAAGAATACTCCATAGTCGAGCCTGCTTCGCTAGCATACAAGCTCGTTGCCCAACCTGTGCAAGTATTAAGAAGAATTAAGCAAGATTACTAAATGTAGAACTGCTGATACATCACAAAATTAAGTAAACAAGCAGTAATTGAGAAAATTTATTAAAGGAATAAAAATCCTATCATCGACTAGATGAAACTCTTTAGTGGGTAGAGACACACTCTTCTGGCGACTATTAGCAGCTACGACTTATCCTCCAAAAAAAAGAAAGATGACATTTTGAAAACCAGAATTAGAGAGCTGAAGCTACAACTACTTTTATTACCTGCCAAAACATTTATTAGTTTGTCACCAAAGAAAACCTACCCTTGACTTTTAAGGCATGAAACAAACTTCCTTTGCCTTCATGACCAATTAGATGACTAAGGTACTTGCATGGTGCTTCTTCATAATGATGGATGCTAGGTGTTACAGGCCATGAAACACTTAGCTTGTGACCCTGCCTTATGGGAACAGCCTTCACAAGAACCTAAGAACAATGAAAAAAACAACTCAGAAACATTCTAGCATGAATTTATCTTCGTTTCATGAAAATGCTAAAGCTGAAATAAGGAACAAAAACCTGCAAATGGTCTTATACGCCAGGAAATCTAGGAATACTTTTGTCGGTGTTTCGAATTTCCTGGAACAACTCTTCCACTAGACCTTGAGTTTTATCAAGGTTTTCTGAAGACATCCAGAGCAAACAGACTTATATATGTTTTCTGAAAGTAAAGGAAATTTGAGATTTAGATTAACTCCAAAACCTACCCTTTCCATAAACAACCAGATGCATGAGGTTGGCAGAATAGTTTTCATCATAGAATTTAATTAGCTCACTCCTTATATCTACTCCTTTTGCTTCAGGTTGTACATGAAGAGTATCCAAGTTCCCTAAGCAAAAATATCAATTTCTTAATTAGCAGGAGAGAAAAAAAATTGGGAATGACCACTGACTTTTCTTATGGACACCAGCCAAATTTGTGATATGGATGGTCTTCTCTACTTAGATGCTTCTCTAACTGTGTCAACGAAAAAGGAAGAGAAAACTCCAGTTAGATGCTAAAGAAACATCAACAGACTTGTGAGTTGTATAATATGCAGGACTAGATATAAGTAGTGCAAGTTCAAATGAAAATAGTGAAATGGATTCTTCAGTGCTACTAAGAATAGATATAATACAATTAACCCAGATATTTTTCTTGAGAGAAGGGGAAAATACCTGTCTTATACGCCAAGGATCAGATAATAAGTTTTTCTGATGCTCTGCATCAGAGAAAGAACTCATTAGAATTTGCTATAGTAACAAGTTTTAAACAGGAAAGCAAACGAGAAAATCAAAAGCAAACCAGAGTCGACTGCCTTGATCTCCCTCATAGTGGCATCAGCTGACATCAGTGGTTTGATAAAGAATTGTGCAAACCTGATTAGGCAATAAGAGAAGAATCTAACACTGTCAAAGGCAAATCAGACTACATTAGTAAGCAAAAGAATGAAAATAAAATGGAAGCTTACCTTTCCAAAGTCTCATGACAAGAATATGAATTGATAGTGAAATGGTAGTTTGTATCTTCAGTAGATGTATAAGCATTTGTGCTCCCTCCATGCTACAAAAACAGAGTTCCAATAAGAACATATCATATTTTCACTTAATTTAAAATTAAAAGAAGAAACCAATGCAAGAACATAAATTTATTCCAGAGCTGGAGAAGAACATTACCTCAGAGACGTACTTCAAGAAACCATGTTCCTCAGGGTATTTTTCACTTGCATAAAATAGCATATGCTCTGATCCCTCAAAACAATAAAATATTGTTATTCACCATGTCCATCAAAATCCACATTCAATGATTGAATCATGTTACGAAGAAAATCATTAAATTAATTTGAAATCTTAGAAATCTTAGAAAAAAAAACTACCAAGGAAATGTGCTAGGCCATCCAATCCTTGTGGGTCCGAGAATGATCCGACGCTAACGTTCATTGAAGCAGCACACTAAGACCACAAATTCAAATGAATCTTCCGACAGTGGCGGATCTAGAAAATATTTTCATCAGGGACATAATATTTTAAAAATTTATTAAACAAAATAATATCATATTAAACCGTAAAACATTCATAAACCCCCATAAAACTGTCTACAAAACCACCCTACGGTCATTCATAGATTGAAATCGTTTCACTACTGTTTCATTTGTGATAGATTCAAACAACTCTTTTTCAATGTAACATACTAAACAATCACTTAAAAATTAGTTTCTAATTCGGTTGCGTGCGGCTGTCTTCACTAGTTTCATTGTAGAAAAACATCTTTCAACACTTGCAGTTGCAACCGGTAGAGTTAGAACTAACTTTAGAAATCTATAAACCAAAGGATGTGCAAGATGTTTTTGCTTCTCCACCATCAAACGAGAAAGATCTCCAAGATTCTTTAAACTATTAAACCGCTCGTCGTTTCTTACATTGTCAATGTAAATGTCAAGTTGCTGCTCAACAGATAAGCGCTCCCCATAACTGAAGTCATCTCGATAGAACTTGAATAATCTCAACAGATTTGGCTTGTCAAACTCATGGAATGAATTTATAGGACTTAAAGAAGCCATACAAACAAGCAGATCAGTGTTTACCTCAGTAAAACGATCATTAAACTCTTGAAGCTGCAAATCCAGAATGGTATAAAAGCAATTAACCTTATAATGATGTAGATTGGTTATACCCATTTTTTTTTCTTGGTCTCCTTGAATCAACAAAGTCTTCTTCCATCACAAGCATTTCAGCATTATGTTTTTGACAAAATGAAGAAACTTTATTCATAAGCAAATCCCATCCATCTTCTCGAAGCTTTTGTAATTCCCGCTTAGTAGATTCTACCAAAGACATGGCATTTAAAATATCTTGATCTTTTCTTTGCAAAGCCATTGATAAATTCTTGGTTAGTCCCAAGATGAGTAACATTATCTGCATGTAGAACACACAATCAAATGTATGAAAATACTTGAGAAGACCATTTGCTTGACGCCTTTTTGAGTCATCAACCCCTTCATTTTGAATATACTCAAGAACTTCAATGATAGAAGGAAACAACTCAACCAAACGCAACAATGTCTTGTGATGAGAATCCCAACGAGTATTTCCAAGTCTTTGAAGAGAAACATCTTGATTTAATCCCGTTCCGGTGCTAATATCACCACTTCTAATTCCTTCCTCCACTTGTTTCCGATAACGTTCTCGAATCATATATTTTCTCTTGCAAGAAGCCCCAACCACATTCACCAATGTAGAGATCATATCAAAGAAGTCACCAATCTCAAAGTGTTTTTTCGCAACTGCCACCACAACCAACTGAAGTTGGTGAGAAAAACAATGAACATAATATGCTGAGTTATTTTCTCTGGCAACCAATGATCTCAGCCCATTAAACTCACCCTTCATATTACTTGCTCCATCATAACCTTGTCCTCTCACTTTTTTCAAGCTCAGACCGCATTTTGCAAACAAATCATCAATAGCAGATTTCAGAGATAAAGAAGACGTTTCCTTGACATGAACAACTCTAATAAATCTTTCTTTAACTGCTCCAATTTTATCAACAAACCGAAAGACAACAACCATTTGTTCTTTGCCAGAAATATCAGCAGACTCATCAACTAGCAGACCAAACACACCATGATCAATTTCTTCTATGATTGATTTCACTACTTCCTCTGCAAAAGAATGAACAATATCTTTTTGAATCACCGGAGAGACCATCTGGTTATTCCTTGGAGCCTTCTGCAAAATAACTTTGTTTACAACATCATTTTGTTCTCCGGTATACTTCAGGAGCTCTAAAAAATTTCCTTTATTAGCAGACTCTTTAGACTCATCATGACCACGAAAAAGATAATCCTTGTCGCAACAAATACCTTGAAACATCAATTGAAGCATTTAACCTGATACGATACTCATTTTTCACCACATCATCTTTCTTATGCAGAGCATGCACAATAGATTGGCCTTGATTCATAAAATCTTCACATATTTTAACAGCAATATTGTGAA
Organism: Cardamine occulta; assembly: GCA_028015245.1. Taxonomy (NCBI): domain Eukaryota; kingdom Viridiplantae; phylum Streptophyta; class Magnoliopsida; order Brassicales; family Brassicaceae; genus Cardamine; species Cardamine occulta. The sequence continues at coordinate 2,652,320 of CM051380.1, read as the reverse complement.
AACTGTTAGGTCCACCCACATGTTCTAATAAAGTCTCAGGCTTATTCCAACCAGAAAAACCTTCTGTCACAAACGCATAATTTCCACCTTGTCTTGGTATATCGTCTCTAAATAAGTAACAACACAAACAAAATGCTTTATTTTTGGACACATTATACTCTAGCCAATTAGCATATTTACTAAACCATGCTGGATTAAATCGCCTTAATGCCTTTCCAATTCTTTTTGGTTCAAATTGATGACCATAGGGTTGACATGGACCTCTAGTTAAGTATTTGCGTCTTACCTCGTCTCTTTGATTTGGATGATAATTCAATATCTTTTTCCTTTCAGCAGGATCCCAAGGCAAATCATCCAAATTACTCTCTAAATTTGAAGTAGTTCTTTCATAATATCGCTCCATTAACTTATCTGCAAAATAATAAATAACTATTATTAAAGTATTCGATTAAAATTTAGTTAAGAAACACTAAACTCATACTTTTACATAATCATATGGATGGACAAGTAAGTAAATTTTTGTTTGCTAAAATATCTAACACAGTAACACTTACAAAGTTACAGTTATATTACGTATTCATCATCAAAAGTTCAAAACACACAAACAATAACAATTTACAAAACAAAATTAAATAATCAAAATTTTAAACTTCCTAACTCACCTTATAAAAATTGAAAAGTCTGTTTCCAAGTTCCTACTTCAGAAGAAACAAAATAAGCTAATTGATCTCCACCTTGTTTGATCTATCTCCACTCTTCAACGTAATAAGTCAATTTTTAACAAACAAAAAAAACTGAGTAAGTCGTAACGACAGACTTCTCAAAAGAAATTAGTTCCAGATCCTTCCTAACTTCATCAGATGGGCCAATTGGGCTTCATCTCTTTCTTTATCTTATTACAGCTTTTAGGGGTTCTTTGATTCAATTTGATATTAATTAATTAATTAGAATTTAACTACTTAAATTATTTGGGTCCATAAAATTCTGTAATTTTTATCATCAAAAAAAGAAAAAGTAAAAAAATAGTAAGATTGGGATCTTGAGGCAATAATATAATTATCAACGGGCGCATTAGCAAAATTCTTTTAATAAGTAACATTGATTTTTTTTTAATCATACGGGGCAACTGCCCCCCCCCCCCCACCGTCCATGTACGTCCGCCACTGTCTTCAGATATTTTTCTTATCGGTAAAAGTAGAATAAGGAATCGATCTTACCTTATCAGTCTCTGGGTCGCTGATTAACAACACCTCCAGCGAATTCTTCAGAACAATCCTCCGATACTCTCTTTTGTCCGTGCGCGGCTTCAGTATCTCGTCACCTTCATCGACCGTATTTCCTAAATTATCTTATGTGTTGTAGTCTACGTTGACTACTATCAACGGTGTATGTTTTCCCCAAGTAATACAGATCCGACGGCCATTACTAGGGATAGTTTAAGTCTTTGCTCGTCGTATATATGTCCAAACTCCAACTACTTTCTTTTTGTCTCTAATCTAGTGTTATTATCGAGTCTGCATCCCACTATTATCAACGGTGTATCTTTTCCCAACTGATACAGATCTAACGGCGCCAACGTGGTCTATAGACTCAATAGTCAATACCAACTCCACCGTTGATTTGTTATAAAAGTTTATCAAATACGTAAACAGTAGTACTTCAACGCGATAATTATGCCAAATTATATTGTACAACTTTGACATAAATTTTCATCAAACAATTATGTTTATATGTGATGCCAAGTTTTTACTGTATTCTTCTATTATGAATTTTCCATGACTTTGGATTTAAATGTTAGCTGGTTAAATATGACAAACTCTGTTTATTCACTTTGCCGTATGGTTGTTTGTATATGTCTCTCTGGTAAGAGTTGGGACCTCCTCACAGTTTCAAAGACCCGTAAAGAGGCTGCGACTTTCTGAAACACACAATGTCTTCGATTTCTATGGATGGCGATGGGTTGTCTTTGTCAGATGCCATTTCCTGCAAATGCTGGTTTCCGTAAACACATATGCTCAGCGATTTCTTTTTTGGTGCGTCAACCTTTATGTATTCGTCAAAGAAAACTATCAATTCTTCCTTCTTTAGCTCTCTCAACGCAGCCACCTAACCAAAAATTAAACAACAAGGAGCTGTGTTATTGGCTTCAATTATCCTAATAGTGTTAAAACACATTTTTGAACAAGAGTGACAGATTGCATTACGGAAGTCAAGAGGACTAGCAAGGCAAGTACAAGGTTCTTAATTCAGAGATTGTTAGGAAAAAGTTGGAAAGAGGTGTTTTCTCTATTACCTCTGCATCTATGCGGTTGAATTTGAGTGTCCCGGTTTGAATTTCTGCCCAGTTAAACCAGGATTCCTCATCCAAGTTCTTGTCTTTTTCAAGTTTCATGTCTATCAAAGCTGTTACATTGCTCTGAGGAGAAAGTCATGTCAGTTAGTACCACAATATTTATCTCAAGCAAAGCAAATATCATCTATAATATCTGCTTGTGTCATCTCACCTTGAATTCTTCATCGCTCATATTGTAAAGTTTACTCTCAAGATCCTTGAGTAGTGACTCGACCCTTGAATCAATATGTCCAGGACCCTATTAACGATAAACTCAAAGGTTCTTAAAGAGATATGCATTAGCTATGCAAAGTCTGAGTTGTAGAGAGGTAATACAAGTTGGTACCTTAACAGAAGACTGGATAATGAACTGAAGACCATAGACACCGGAATCGTTGCTGTGTCGCAGAAAAGTGGTTATGCATCAAACATAAGCCAGAGATATTCAAACACACTAAAAACTCCTATGTACCTCTGAGAAAGTGAAGTGATGTAACCAAGTTGCTCAATCGTTCTAAGCTGGTGAAATGTGGCTTGCTTTGCAATTAGTTCGAAAAGCTGAAGTTTACTATTCATGGAAAATTCATCTTGATGAACCTGTTCGTGGTAAACCAATTTCCATCACCAAAAAAACGAAGGTCAACAAGAAGAAACCTTCTAAACTCACTAAGAGTTTAAGTACCAAGATCTACAAGAAAAGCTTTTTAAGGCATGCAAAAAACTGGCTGATGATAACACTTAGTTCAAAGGCTATCTACTAATCTGGTTGCAACTATACCTGAATATAATGAACTAGAGCAGAATTTTCATCACTGGAGTTTGAACCTTCTTGATGATAGAAGTATTTCATTCCTGTTCCGAGCTCTGCAATCCTATTTGTCAGGAGCTGAGATGTAAATAACGGACGACAAATAGGTTTTGGGTCGTTAAAGAGAACATCTTCAACATGCTTGACCATTGACACAGCTTCGTTCTTCTCAACATTTCCTGAAATGAAACACCACAACGGCTATAAGAAAAGCAAGAAGACTGGTGACCAAATACAATCAAAAAGCAAGGATAACATCATACCTGCTATATAGCACTCAACAAATGTCCTTGATAACAGCACTGGGACGAACTTAGCCAAGTCTTCAGCTTCCAAGTGAGAAAGAGCATCTAATTCCTCTGTCCAAGGCCAAATCTGATCTTGTAATACTAGTGAGCAGTAATACATTGCTTGTTCATATGGTTTTCGGAATTTGTAATTTTGGTATGCCTTTGTGACCGTTTCCTATTACAGGACAGGGAAGCAGCTGGTAACACGGCTTATTGGATGTAGTAAGGAAGTTGTCAATATCTTAAAAAGGTAATTTAGAAAGAGAGACAAAGTCTACTAACAAGGTTACCTTGATAACGGAAAACCTTTCAGGTTTAACTTCGAATTTTGCAATCTTTTGGATGACAGCTTCCAGCAAGATCCTCAATTTGTGATTAAAGCCAACAAGAGTGAGCTGGAAATGAGAAACTATTAGTCAAATATGAACTCGTTGAGCAAAATACACAAGGAAAAGTCAGCATCCTTGTATAAACCACCTCAAAACCATTGTCCGAAATACTTAATCCATAGTCAAGACCAGCAGCCTGAGCATAATAAGCTGAAAGATAGAAGTGCAGATTAATGAGAGCTACAATATAAGAGATACAATATAAAGGAGCAGACTCTTCATCTCGATAATCAAAATGAGTACTAATATTGTTATTTGAAGAGAGTAACAGTTGTCTAATTCTTCTAAACTAATCAAATTCAGTTGACCTTAGTTGAAAATCGACCTCCCCTTTCGGAGCCTTAGTTCCCAATATTTAGCATACAGTTGTCTTGCCTAATGTCAAGAGTGGTAGAGCCGTAGATGAAAGATCAATAACTGAATGAGGTCTATCTATCTAATCTTACCATATTCATTCAAATAGTCCACCAGCAACCAAACAAAAATATTTGAAAGAACTGAAGCGTCAGGAGAGCTGACTGCAAGGGGGCAGTTGAAATCCATCTTAATATACACCTTCGGTTTGAAGAACTTTGTATCAGGCTTATACCACAATCTTGAGAATGGTGTCTTTCTCAACAAAACAGGAAAGATGGCCTGTTCCAGAACTTGATTTCGTGACATTAGATAACTGCTTCATGCATTAAACTTTAAACGGACATTTTTAATTGTAACTAGAGTGATGAAACTGAACCTTATCTCTGACATCCTTTAATGAAAAATCCGTAGGAATGAAGACATTAGGTGTTGGTAGAAGCAGTTTTACATCAGGGGCAGACTGCACCCACTCCTGCAATTGTTAAGCACAAACCAAAATTGAACTCCTCCAGAGTAATTGAAAAATATTGAATCAAACAGAGTATAACAAAAGCCAACCTGAATGGTGAATTTAGTTATCTTCTCAAGAGAATAAGCAGTGTTATACCATGGCTCAACCTTGTCAGTTTCCCCTTCAAATTTATTTGATTCCCAGAAGATTCTACAAATATAATGGCATCAGATTCTGTGACATGACGAGCTTACTAGGCCGTGAGCAGTCAGGTAATCAATGTTTGAACTACATGCAAATTGTATGAACATGAAAAATAAGGGACCGGGGTTACTTAATAGAAATCATATGGTCGATAACAATACAAACATTTAGCACCTTCCTAAGCTCTTCTCAGAATAAATGAGACAAATTTAAAATTAGCTAGATGAAAACCTACGAGTTTATCATAAAATTTCGAGCATAGTAATACTTTAGGTCATCAACTTCTTTTGCAAAGAGAAGCATTCCAGGAACAGAGACTTACCGAACATTATTGGGAGAAAGCTCATCAAGAACCTTTTGCACAATAGCTGGACTAAATTTCGAAGGCAGTGATGATCCAACCAGCCAATGCTTGGTTGGGTATATCTGAAGCATAATAATGGACACAGAAGATTAAATAAATAAAAAAGGGAAATGTTTATCCACGAAATCAAACTTCATATGGCATATCTAGTTATGTTGATGAGACTGTAAGAGGTAAGCTTTTTGTTCATCGTGTGTATATATATATATCAAGCAGAAATAGGTGTATAAAAAGCCTAAAGGATATGAAAAGTAAGAGAAGTTGATTGAACAGCTGAAAAATACTATTACCCTCATGTTTGATGAAATATCTACTGCATAAGAAATTGGGTCTATTTTGGCTTGATAATGAAATTCTGCCTCACAGATAGCTGAGAGCTGCAACAAGAAGAAAGATGTATCAAGATCTTTAAAGATTAAAAGGAAACAACAAGACAAAAGGTGGAAACATAGATCATATAACTTAATAATACCTCATCAAAAATCCACTGGGAAACACCAGACTGTTGCAAAAGCTTAATGTGTCTAAACAACAGTCCTAAAATATCTTGCATATGCTCTGTATACCAAGCAAGGAACAAAATCAAACCAAATCCAGAAAATATCAAGTACTGACTAAAACATCAAGCACACCGATACCATCTCTTCAACATAAGAAAGATTGATGGGAACTTCCGTAGAATACAGAAACGCACCCTGTCCAGCATCGGTAAGGTCAATTGAAACATTGAAGAAAGAATATTCCATACTCCAGTCTCCTTCGCCAGCATACATTCCTGTTGCCCAACCTGTGCAAGTATTAGGAAAAAATAAGCAAGACTACTAGAAGAGCTAATACATAGATAAGCATTAAAACAAAAATTAGTAAACAAGCAGCTGAGCAATTTTCTTAAGAAAATAAAATCCTATTCGACTAGAATAGAATTCTTTAGAGGATATAGATGCACACTTCTCTAGCCAGCTCCACAAAATCATCCCGTGTTACTCTCTTTGGAAAATGGTTAGGGCTCAATAAGCTTCTACGTGTAGCCTATATGACATGCCAAGATAGGGCAGAAATTCTATATCTACCATCTAACAGCTGAAACAACAAAGAACTGCAGTTTCTAAATAACTTTTCTAAACATCAGCGAGACAACCTAAGTAAGTGTTCTTTAATAATCACAGCGGAAGAACAAAGAGAATAAAGAAAAATCAAGCAAGAAACACCTTGAGATTTAAATAGGAATACAACTAATCTTTAAGACTTCTTGTGACTATTAGCAGCGACAACTTATCCTCCAAAAAAGTAAGATATCATTTTGGAAACCAGAATTAGAGAGCTGAAGCCTACAACTCCTTTTTTAATTTATTACCTCTTTCAGGTAGAATCTGCTAAATCGTTTATTAGTTTGGCCCTAAAGAAAACCTACCCAAGATTTTTAAGGCATGAAACAAACTTCCTTCGCCTTCATGACCAATTAGATCACCAAGATACCTGCACGGTGCCTCTTCATAATGATGGATGCTAGGTGTTACAGGCCATGAAACACTAAGCTCGTGACCCTGCTTTATAGGAATAGCCTTTACAAGAACCTAAAACCAATGAAAAACACCTTAGAAACATTATAGCATGAATTTATCTTCATTTCCTATAAATTCTAAAGCTGAAATAAGGAACAAAAACCTGCAAATGGTCTGGAGTACACGGCTGACCAGGAAATCTAGGAATACCCTTGTTGGTGTTTCGGATTTCCTGGAACAACTCTTCCACTAAACCTTGAGTTTTATCAAGGTTTTCTGAAGATATCCAGAGCAAAGAGATGTATAATTGTTAAATATGCATACTTTTGTTTTCTGAATGTTAAAAAAAAAAAAAAAAAAGGACTTTTGGGCTAGCTCCAAAACCTACCCTTGCCATAAACAACCAGATGCATGATATTGGCAGAATAGTGTTCATCATAGAATTTAATTAGTTCACTCCTTGTATCCATTCCTCTAGCTTCAGGTCGTACAAGAAGAGTATCCAAGTTCCCTAAGGAAAAAATATCACTTTCTTAGCAGGAGAGAAAATATTGGGAAGGACCACTGACTTTTCTTATCGATCACAGCATAAAATTTACATGAAAGCCAGTCAACACCAATTAAGAATAGGTCAGACATGAACCTGTGCTAAATTTGTGATATGGATGGTCTTCTCTACTTAGATGCTTCTCTAACTATGTCAACGAAAAAGGAAGACAAAACTCAAGTTAGATGCTAAATACTCATCAACAGATTTGTGGATTGCCAAATGAATAGGGGCATACAATACAGTTAACCCCGATTTTTTTTATAGCTCTGTAATTCTCATCATATGAAATAACACAATACAATATTCTTATAATCAATAGAGGGAAGTACCTGGCGCATACGCCAAGAATCAGACAACAAGTTTTTCTGATTCTCTGGAAGAGAAAGAATAGAACTCGTTAGAATTTGTTAGTTAAAAAAATTCCAACTAGAAAGCTAACGAGCAAGTCAAAAGCTAACCAGAGTCGACCGCCTTAATCTCTCTCATGGTGGCATCAGCTGACATCAGTGGTTTGATAAAGAACTGTGCAAATCTGGTTAGGCAATAACATAAGCCTCATACAATGTCAAAAGGAAACTCAGACAACATCAGTAGGCAAGAGAGAATAAAGCAAGTGCAAGTCTACCTGTCCAAAGCCTCATCAAAAGAATCTGTGTTAATATCGAAATGGTAGTTTGTATCTTCACTTGATGTATAAGCATTTGTGCTCCCTCCATGCTACAAAAATACACATCTCATTTTCTCTTTATTTAAGTATCCTTATCATGATCAAGTTTTTATTCCAGAGTTGGAGAAGAACATTACCTCAGTGATGTACTTGGAGTAACTATCTTCCTCTGGGTATTTTTCACTTGCATAAAATAACATATGCTCTGATTCCCACAAACAAAAAAACAATAAAACGGGCAGCATAAAATCAGATGTTATTCTTCTCGACCATCAAAATCCACATTAAATATTGAAATTAATAATACACATAAAAGAGTTGATAAATCACTGGTTTTAAATACATTATTAACTGAGCTCAGTGATTGAATCCTGCTATGAAGCAAATGCATTATAACGGGATTAAAAGTTACCAAGGAAATGAGCTAGCCCTTCCAATCCATCCGGGTCCGAGAATGACCCGACGCTAACGTTCATTGAAGCAGCACACTAAGAGCACGAATTCAAATGAATCTTCAGATATTTTTCTTATCGGTAAAAGTAGAATAAGGAATCGATCTTACCTTATCAGTCTCTGGGTCGCTGATTAACAACACCTCCAGCGAATTCTTCAGAACAATCCTCCGATATTCTCTCTTATCCGTACGTGGCTTCAGTATCTCGTCACCTATGGTAGAAGCAGCTGCCATCGCCGCAGTGCTCTCCTTTCCAACGGCCATCATAGTTCGATTACTTGGGATATTTTTCGTCAACGTTGAGACTTAGCTCTTATGTCCAACGTCTTTCTATTATTTCCGAAAGTTTCCGAGGAAGCAGTGCAGCTGAGAAGAAATTATCCAATGTGGTAGAGTCTACGTTAGAGTTTAATCAACGATGTGTTTTGCTTCATATAAGTAAGATCCAACGGTGGCTTATTTAAGTCTTCCCTGGGTCTTCGCTCGTAAAAGAGATCCAACGGCGATAAATGCCATTCGATAAAATATATAAAGATCCCGCCACCGTTGATTTGTTGTAAAGAATAGTTCGATATGAAACTCCATATATATGATAACTATGAACGATACATTGAATCACTATGCCATAACTCATCAGATAATTATGTATTTAAAATTACTACAATAGTTTCTGAAATTATGCTTATCAAACAATTATGTACCTAGTCAATAAAACAATTTAACGAAAATAAATTATAAGTAACCACGTTGAATAATTACACAAGTCATAACTATACATATGATATTAAAATCAATTTAATAAACCAATTTCATCACGGTTTTTTATATTTCCTAAATTCGGAAATCCAAACGACCGAATAAAAACTGTGACCTTTAAATGGCTGTTACAAAGAATGATACAATCACACAAATATGTAACCACTTCACAATTCTTAGCATCTAAGCTTTAGAAGTGCCACGATGATCCTTATCGATATGCTTCAATAGATCCACTGAATCACGAAACCCTTTGCTGCATTTTGGACAAACATCAACTGTAACTTCGCCACAATTCTGTTTTCCATTCCTCTCCTGCCTTTTCTCTGAATTATCATCACTTCCACTCGCAAACTGTAACTTCTGGCTAATATCGTTACCGAGTCTGCTAAAACTTGCTTCCGCTGACGCTAAAAGACTAGACCATCTTGAAGATGATGATGATGATGATGATGCAGGAGCTTCTTTTGAATTTGTACTCAAGAAACCCATAAATGAGAAACTCGATTCAGGTTTCTTGGGTCCAGAACAACTATGATCAGGTCCAAACCGATGTTTCAAGCAATGATCGATGCTACAATCTTGACATTTTATAGTATTAGAGAATGTCAAGACTTCTCTGCATCTTGGGACAGGACATTTCTTCTTCTTTACAGCTTTTTCGTAGTTTGATGGATCACAATCTGTATTCACATGTTTCTCCCAGGTTATGTTTGGATCTTCGTCAGGGTTTAACCGAACTCCTTTAGCACATAATGGACATATAACCACAGTGACATCTCCTCTGTTTCCTTTTGGACAATCGTGTTTCATATAGCTACGATGATCTAGACAGAACACCTGCACAAAGAAAACAAGAGTTTCAAAGGTTTTAATAAGATTCCTCCATATATTGATTCAGTTCAGATTTTAAAAATGAATCTTCATCCATTTCTCCAAATGATTCGATCATTTATGAAATTTAAGAGATAATTGCAAGCAAATCACACAGAGTTGTGTGATAATTCGATGTCTTAGGAATAGATTAAACAAGATTCATATCAACTACTACATTTGAACAGAAAGAGAGGATTAAAGTTCATTTTCATGTTCTAAATCGTGTAGTTTGGCCAGAGATTTAGAAGTTTGTGCCTTTATTTGGAAAAATCATGCGAAACTGTAGATAGTAGAAATTAGCAAATGAGCGTAAAATGATTGATTCCTTTGTGAGGGAATCAAAAAAGAAAGAGAAAGGGACCTGAAGGCAGCGATCGCATGTGAATGGTAAGAAATCGATCTGTTTGCAATAATCGACGGAGCAGTGTTTCCCCAGATCTGGAAATTCCGGAGTCCCCATTCAGACCGAGCTTCCGATATCAACTCCGACAAAGATCTAAAAGAAGATGTTGAAAGAATAAGAGGAATAGAATGCGGAACAAGATGGTTAGTTAAATCAATCGTAGACTTTCCCGGTGAGAGAGACACCGGGAAAAGAAAATCCCCAGATTCCGAGAATTTAGATGAACAGAAAATTCGCAGAACCGGCAAGTTATTTGGAAGAATCGTAAAGGAAGGTGGTCAACGTGATTCCATCTTCTTATTTACTTCTTCTATTCAAAGTCAATCTTTCTATTTCTCAAAAGTCAATATCATAATTCGATTTCTGAAATTTTCATCACCAACCAATTAAATGAAGGAATCTCAGACTGGGCTTATTAAAGGACCTAATCAAATCTTTTTGATTTTGTTGGTTTAAACTGGAATGGAAGTGAATATACTTATACATCCACGCCATATCTAAAATCTTCTTGTCGTCGGAACAGATTTTTTGTTTACAGTGAATACAGAATTTTGTTTAATTTTGGTTATTACACCTATACATTCTTAGTCATTTTGCTGCATGCACCGTATCTGTAAGAAAACTTGTATAATTGCATTCAAAAGTTTCAAACAAATATCTAGATAACATAAAAAAAATTACAACCGATTTGATTAAAACCAAACGTTCGAACAAAATCTGACTTAAGCTTTTCGACTCATGCAAGACGAGTGGGTATTAACTTAGGCTTGGTCTTCAAGCTCGGTGATGACCTTGCTGCTGAGAAGAACCTTCTCAGCCAAGAGATCAGTGAACTCTTGGTATGGTGATTTTGAGAATCTCGTCTCGTTCCAGAATTCTGGTGTAAGGAATCCGTAAGTCTTCTGAAGGCAATCAAATGTTGCCTGATCAAAACAACAACAATTGATTACATCAGTGACAATCTAGCATAATCAAAATACATTTAAAAACCATTTGGATTCAAGCAACATTGAGAAAATCCTACACTGATGTAATTACTTATCCACTGACTAATTTCAGAGTTTTCAGCTCATTTATCAATGAAAATATTAAAGAATTCATCAGACCAAAATTGTAACTAGAGGAAGAGAGTACAGACCTTAACGAAGTTTCCCAAAGTTTTGGTAGATCCTCTGGAAGAAGTGAAGACATCATCAATTCCGGCGAACTGAAGAACCTTCTTAGGAACTCTAGCCGCCACAATACCAGAACCTCTTGGAGCTGGAACCATACGTACAGTAACAGATCCACATTTTCCGGTTACCTTGCACGGCACCGTATGTGGTTTCCCGATCTTGTTACCCCAGTAGCCTCTTCGAACCGGAATCACAGACAATTTCGCCAGAATAATCGCACCTCTGATCGCCGTAGCGACTTCCTTGGAGCATTTCACTCCTAATCCGACGTGACCGTTACTATCTCCGACGACGACGAATGCCTTGAATCTAGTTCTCTGACCAGCTCTGGTTTGTTTCTGAACCGGCATGATTTTCATTACTTCATCCTTCAATGTTGGACCGACGAGTAGATCTATGATCTGGTATTCCTTGACTGGGAGAGAATGGAGATAGATCTGCTCTAGCTTCTGGATCTTATTTGCCTTAACGAGACGACCAAGCTTAGTCACTGGCACCCACTTCTCCTCCTCCGGAACGCGACCTCCACGGCGACCACGGCCTCTTGGACCACCTCTTCCACCACCGCGCCCGCCGAATCCACGTCCGAAACCTTCACGGTCACCGCTTCGTTCTCCACCACGCTCACCGCCACGTTCCGCCATGGTTAATGCGTAGAAGAGCTGAGGTGTGTTTTCGAGAAACGGCGGCAAAAATTCTTTACGTATGATGAACCATCAAAGAGATGAGATTAGGGTTTCTTTAGTAAATTGAGCTTTTTGGGTTTATAAGCCCAATACTAATACCAAGCCCATTATATAATGGACTGTTTTTTTATTCGTTTTTTTTTTCTTTTCATCAATTTTTTTTCTGTGGTCAATAATTGCCAGTTTCTTGATTTTCTTATGAATAAACAGAAATTTGGAAATTGTTGTAGTGACATTTATTTGTACTGAATAACATTATTGAACTGACACATTGTCACATTGATATATATATATATAAGAAGATGGATAGATAGAACAAGATGAACAAACCCCACCTGCCAAAACTAAACAGACCAAAAAAAGACAAGGCCACATAAATCTAAATACAGTATGTTACTAGTGAGTTCATAGATAAAATGAATCTATATACATATACATAGTCATGATTATCACATTTAATTTTTAAGAATAAAAAAATGTTGAATTGAGTCAAAGGGGGGACTCAATAGGCAGAATAGTAGAAAGTGGCAGAGAGGGTCATTGAAGGTTTGATGGGGACAACAAAACAAACACCTCTTCGTTTTAACCAAATGCATGTGGTTTTTGGTTTTGCAGACACTGAGGACAAATTGGGAATTGCAATATTTAATTTTCATATATAGTACTAATATTTTATTTATCTCCTTATTTGTATTTTTAAATAAATTAATTACATATCAATATTATACAATTGATTTCAAGTGAGTCAAGTTACCGACCGTGTAAATATCCTTCAAATTCAATGCCTATGAACCTATTGAGTATATAGAACTACATATAGAAAATGCGAAAAGAAATCATTATTTTAAAATATATTAATGTTTTCTATTTTGAAAATTGTATAGTTTGTTGTTTTATCATAAAGTTGATATAATTAACAATTTACTAAACAAACAAAAAAAGTCGATATAAATTAACCACAATCTCTCCACTTCAAGTCTTAAATCTTTCTTCCCACAAAGCTCACCTGAAACTCTCTCCCTATCTCTCTCTTCTCTCATTCTTAGTCTCACTCTTTCCCTCATGTTCGGAGTCATGGCAAGGCTCGATGACCAAGTCAGCACCACAACCACACCAACCACCATATACATAGACCCACCATCCCACGACCAGCCGAGTCACAACTCAGACCACCGTTCAATCGAAACACTCGTCGTCGTCTTAGCCGTCATCACCATTTTATCCGTATTAGCTGGAGTCTTCGCTCGACTCTGCGGCGGTCGCTATTTATCTGACGGCGGAGACCATGACATCGAAGGTTGGGTCGAGAGAAAGTGCCGTAGCTGTATAGATGCCGGCATTCCCACCGTTTCCGCCGCTCCTCCACCGGCGGCAGCAACTGCGGAGGAGCAGAGTAAGCCAGCTGCCGAAGAGCAACCCAAGTAGTGAAATAAAAAAGGGTAAAGCTGCATTCTTCAATTTAGCTTTTAACATTATGAAATATCATTAATTTTGAGACATCTCTTCTTTTGTTATGTACCTTAGTCTACGGACATTGATTTCGGAATTTCCTTGGATATTATATGATTATCAATTATTTCAAAGAAAAAAAAAAGTAAAGCTCTTTGTCAACTTTTAGCTTTAAATAAATCCGTTGAGATTTGAGAACAACGGCATTAACAAAAAAAAAATGACATCAAGATTTACTTTATCCTCATGTTGTATTTTATAGCAACAAAGTCAGATGAACATTCACATAAAAAGTACATCAAGATTTTAATACTATGGACTTTTAGTAAAGTAGGCCAAAACACAAGGGTTCGCTTAAAATTAGTCCTTTTTATTGATTATGGGATTTAACATTTTTATATAATTAGTGTAGAAAAAATGATTCCGAGATATAATAAATAGAATTGAATGGATTAAGAGCATAAAGTAGGCCAAAATGCAAGAAGAGCTTACTGAAAACTAGGTTTTTTTGGAATTTAACATCAAAACACAGTATAATTTTCATACAAAAACACACACACACATCTTTCGTTTTAAGATTTCAGGGCGGTAGGCACAAACTCGACCCACATGTGACTTGTATAAACGGCTATTTGTATTAGTGTTTTTTTTTTTTTTGATAAAGACTATTTGTATTAGTTCTTTTTTTTGTTAATAGAGTAATTAAGAAGCTTAAGTATGAACTATATTTTCACTAGATTTTACCTACTAAACTAGCATGTTGAAATAATCAAATCACTTTACTGAAATTTTGCATTTTTTCATTTTTAGCACTAGTAAATCAAAATATTAGACAAATTATCTTATCAATTTATTCATGGAAATACAAACAAATATTAGTAATTATATATATACAAGACAACAAATCTTTCGACTATTGTATGTATACTCCCATCTCTATTTACTACATATATCAAGAAGCAACACGTAAGAGTACAATATACATGTATACATATATATATGGGAGCGTTACGTGTATTACATAATTAGCTAAGTAATTAAGAGCATTTAGGAGAAACGGTGCCTCGATCCGTAACATTGACATTTTTGCAAGAAGCTGTTCCTCCTTTGATATTCACGTTCTCAAGCACAATCCCTTGGCATGGATACTTCTCACTGCAATTAAATGTTATCGCCACATCTGTCGCACTCGTACCGGATATGTTCTTGTACACAACGTTTTTCACTTGCACGGCGGAGTCCTAATCAACATATTTCACATTTTCAATTTAATCCAAGGGGGGGCTAGTCTAGTACAGAACAAAATAATAGAAATATGGCTAAATAAATCGATCAATGAATTACTTGTTCTTCGCATTTGTTCTTGTTGCAGTAGTTCTGGTCGATTATAATCGGATTCTTGACATTTTCCATCTTAATATTTTGAAATTTAATGTTCTTGGCAGTTCCTGATCCTCCCTGAAACCAGTAATGGGGTTGTTATTCACCATTTCAAAACATACGATGCAGATTTAACAGATTTATAAAAACTTTAGTGGGTATGTTTGTGGAAAAAATCAAAAATCAGTCACCTGATAAGTCTTAATCCTAACTCCATTATCACTCCCAGAGAACGTAGCACCGTCCATATTAATTTCGGACACATAAGCTTTCGAATTGTCGTCCCCCAAGCTCCCAATGCTTCTCATCAAAACCATTAAACAAAGATCGTTATTAGTTTTACACTTTTACTTCATTGAGTTGTAAGAACTATATATCAATTTAACACTATAGTTTTACTATCCGTAGATTAGGATTCGGAAAAATAAATATGTATTGATTTACCTAATCCCATGACCGGGGCCGCAAGTTAAATCATAAATTTGAAGATTTTTCGTCCCATTCTCAATGGATATACAATCATCACCTATATAAAAGCAACCAAGAACATTATAATTATATATGAATCAATAAAATGATAGCTACCGACCTCAGTTTAGCCTTAACAGGTTTTTGTTACACATAAATAAATACACCATAAACCCCAATTATATATATAATCAATGTTATTATAATTAATACCTGTTCCAATATCTGATTGGGAGACTCGAATGTTTTGGGTATTAGTGATATGGATACCATCAGTGTTAGGACTATTGCCAGGAGCAGTGATCTCGACATTACTAACAACAACATTGTTGCACTTCTCAATTGAAATCTGAATCTGCTGCGCATTTTTCACACTCAGATCCTTCACATTCAGATTACTTAAGTTGTAGAAAGTAAGAGCCTACATATACATGCATAAAACACACACTCATGTCAATTTTTATAGTCAAACGTTCACTTAGCTTGAATGTGAAGAAATTAATTATATACATATACATGGAACTTTTGCATTCACGTACCGTTGGCGCTGTTGTGCATGGCTGCATAAAAAGAGAAAAGGAAAATAGAGGATTCCAATTAATATTAACATTATGACAACTAATTTGGAGTATTTTAAATGTTTATATGAAAATATTTACGTGTCACATATATATGGTAGTTGGTGGAGTGTACATATCTACATATATACCTTAGATTTGTCGATTTTGCATGAGTTTTGCCACCAGATTTTTCCGTTGCCATTGATAATCCCCGTCGACCCACCATCGACTGATACATTGTTAACGTCTTCTAAGAGAAGCCAATGATTTTTGTCTTTGTAATCCGATCGATTCGTAGATGCTGATAAAGTGCCTCGGATCTGCAATTATTCGGTAAAAAAAGTTTAAATTAATCGAATATTTTTTGTTATTTATAACTCAGCTGATCCGGATCAACGGACATCATGAATTCCGGGACCCGGAGAGCCATGTGAATGCTCTGGTGGCCAAGTGGAAATGATAGAGAGTTTCACATTTTAGAGGAATCGATCTCTAGTCTGGACCAGCAAAACAACTCCTCTCTAAGTGGAAACCACTAGACCAAGACCACTTGGTTTAAATTAACCGAATATTGTTGATTAAAGTTTCAAAAACAAAGCAAATAATTATTACCTGAAAGTTACGTAGAGATTTGCATGGGCCTCTGAATCGAGTAGACTTAAGGAGATAAGTCTTCTCTTTAGGAACAAAGAAATTAGTAACTCCATTAGTTGAACATGCTTTCTCCCATGCTTTCTTGAAGGCCTAAGCAAATATTTTACGCACATAAGCATGCAATCACCATCAATAAAAAATAAAATATATATCTTTATATGTTTTATCTTCTGAATAAATGATCCGTACATCTTTTCACACCGGATAAAATAAGTTTCTATTCAACATATATATATAGTAAACATGTATAATATATTAACCTGAGTATCATCGGTTTTTCCATCTCCTTTGGCTCCGAAGTTCAAAACATTAACGGTATCATCATCCGAGCTTTTCAATCTAAGAACATCCTCGTTGTTGAGCTTGATTAAGCTATCGGATTCAAAGCTTCCATCTTCATGACCATATCCATCATCAACGTTGCTACTCAAAGCTTCACACCACAAAAGCATCAAAAGAACGCATAATAAAACAGCAAGAAGTCCGCAACAACGGGCCATTTCAGATTTTGCCTTTTTAAAGATCGAAATGAGTTTTGTTGTTGTTGTTGTTGTTGTTTGTTGTGAGTAAGATGAGAATGTTTGCTGTTTTATTTATGGTTATGTAATATTAAGTTGAAGAAGTGGAAGGTATAACATATGTATTTATAGGCAAATAGAAGGAGAAAAAAAGTTAGGTTTATAAAAGTTTTAATGGCGTTGGAGGTAATAGAAAGAAATTGAGATTGATACGAAAACCTCACTTTAAGCTTCTCGCCTTACCTCCTCTCCCCCCCCCCCCTTTTCTCCTTTTATTAATTTGTTCAGTTTATTGTTTTGATCTTGATTGAGAGTTTCGCAGTTTTTTTACGTAAAAAAAGTTTGTTCTCATCATCGTATACCATTCACAGTAACATTTCATCATGTGTAATTACTTAGCTAACAAGCAGTGCGTGATGTATTTCCATACATACATATCAAAATTTGGGGGGGGGGGGGGAATCAGCAAAAGTGACAAGAAAACGTCATTGTGTTCTGTCTATCAAAGTTCGGTAGTAGTTTTGGGTTCCTTTTATTATTTCCTGCCTTTTTTTTGTGTGGGGCTGATATAACCGTCGTAGACTCGTAGTATATCTTTTAGAAAATTCTGCCGAAAAACAAAATAACATCATCTTTATCTGTTTCGCATATTTATTTAAAAATGTACACTCTCATATTTCCAAACTTAGCGTATTAAAAGTTCTCTAAAACGGTATCGTAGACTTACACAATTGTTTTAGTAGGCAGAAGATTTCAAACCAAAATCTAGACCAATATTTTATTTATGTGAAAAATCTATATATATTTTTACAATTTTAAACGTCAAACATAATTATAAAATTGCAAAGAAATGAAATTGTTAGGTGCACTCGTGAGATTAGACTAAACACTTATATAAGTACAAGTCTCCCACTGAAAAAGTGCAGTTATTATATTTTGGACTTTTAATTAACTACAGACATGGTCAATTACCACACTACTTATCTGAATTTAACACGTTGTCAATTGCTGTCGGTTATCAGTTCTTATTTGACTTAAACACGTTGCCAAGCTGGTGACATACGAAATAATTTAACATTGCTTTTAATCTTCGAAGAAAGTTAGGATGATATATATGAACCATCTAGAGACTAATGTGGCAAAATACCAAATTCAAATCAGAATTGTAAATACGTAAACGGCAAATGCCTAATGTATTGATTGAAAAGTATGTCAAATAATAACGGTATAATTCAAATTATTATTTCTCCTTTATTTGAACGTATTCAAATAATTATTTCTATTAACTGTAAATAATCATGAACATATATGTATATTTTTAGTAGATAAAGGACGATATAATTTTTTTTTAGGACGACATAATTTGATGTGGTCAATCAAAACAAATATTTAATTAATCCTTAACTTACAAAGGTAACTTACTGCTTTAAAGTCACCTAATAAAATACCAAACTGCATGGGACTTCAAGAACAATGGTTAGACTTTAGTGCCCATACATATATTAGAATCCATTAACAACATCCACAAAGATCACGTAATTGTCCGTGAATCCGTGATAGACAAGTATTTTATCTAAATGTTTTGTGTTATAATTAACAATTAATAAATATAAATATATGTACATTTATACCTACGTATGGTATTAATTTTTTTTTTTTTAGTATGGTATAAAAATTGTTACAAGTTAAAGGCATGTGCTAAGTTAATTTGCTTGCGAGACCTAATGGTATGGTCGAAAGTCCTGTCTTTGGAAACTTATCTAGTCATTGTTATAACTTGGCCTTAGTAAATGCTTCCTTCTTTGAATTTATTTCTTGTATTTTTCTTAATTAATGGTTAGGATTCAACTTGCTCATCGTTTTCGTGGATGTCAAATATCTCATTTCAATTTACCTTTTTTATTGTATTTTAATTGCTTGGTGTTTGTAAAAGAACAAAGAAAGAAAAACTCAAGAACTGAAAAAGATAGAAAAAACATATACGTTTGAAATTAAATGCTTTGGGATTCCGTGCATCGTAGTATTGGGTTATTAAGGAGCGCAAGTAAAGTCAAGAGGAGAAGAACACCAAGATCAAATAGATTTGGAAGAGAAAAACACCAAGATCAAATAGATTTGGATAGATTCATAAATTAATAAAAGGGGAGAGTTGCACAAAGTGGCAACCCTCAAAGTTGTATTCAATATTCTTTTAACAATTATATATATATATATATATATAATTGCACAAAATGGTAATCCTCAAAGTCATATTCAATATTCTTTTAACAATTATATATAATATATATTCAATATTATATATATATATAATTGTTAAAAGAATATTAAATAGAGGGTTGTCATTTTGTGCAATTCTCCCCTTTTATTATTTTATGAATCATTTATGAAAAAATCCTAAACACATGGGTCAATTGGACTTGTCTCTGGAGATGCTGTAATAGATTGTGTATTGATGAGCTAATTAATGTTTTTGAAGTAATTTATATACTCTTTCTGTTTCATATTAGTTGTCGTTCTACACTTTAAAACTCGTTTCATATTAGTTGTCGTTTTATGTTTTCAATGCATATGTTTGATAAGATTTCTAACTTTGTCCTTCTTGTTTTAATGTCTTGACCAATGAAATAATATCAAATAAACATTAAATAGGAGTAAAACTGAAAAATTTAATGTTTTCTTAATATGTGTGAAACAATCTTAAACGACAACTAATTTAAAATGGAGAGAATATGTATATATGTTCTAATAAGATGCAGTTAAAGGCTGTAATAACAACCAAGTATAATATATATGCAGTTCA
This sequence comes from Cardamine occulta, assembly GCA_028015245.1. Classification (NCBI taxonomy): domain Eukaryota; kingdom Viridiplantae; phylum Streptophyta; class Magnoliopsida; order Brassicales; family Brassicaceae; genus Cardamine; species Cardamine occulta. The sequence continues at coordinate 2,632,227 of CM051380.1, read as the reverse complement.
CCGAATCGAGAAATTGCTTTCCAAAGATTATTCTTAAAGATAAAAATGATAAAAGGCAGCTCTAACAAAGGCCCACAACTTCTTTTATATAAAAACAAAATTAACAAAAAACAATTTTAGAGGAAAGAAAACAGAGTAAGAGCTTCATTATTCTGAGTTGTTGTTTTCTTTTTTTCTGTTTTTTTTTTGATAAGATTTGTTGTTGTTTTTTTACACGGTTACACCAAACAAGTAAAAATATGGAACACGAATCTAAAATAATTAACTTGCATTGGATAACCATTAAAATGTATAAATATTTGTGTCCGTGTTGAGTCGTCATCAATGTGCATATATGGATGGCAGTAACCCAGAAATGAATTTTCGAGCGACGAGATGATGACGTAATCCATGAAAATTTTGTTGTCAAAAATATTTTTGTTTTGTGAAAAGTGTCACAAAGTTGATGATATCATATAACTGACTTGTCAATTTGTCATCATGATTTGTATTGACCTCTAAATTACGTACTCTTACCTGGATGTTCTTCCTAACTTTCTTATGGTCGATTTCAACTCGAGAGTTTGGAAAATTGGGGAATGGGATTTTTGGTTGGCCAAAACCAAAACACTCTAAAGAGTCCACTTTCATTTGAGAGGAAAAAAACATTTAGGAGAATATTATTTTAAAGAGAAGTTTATATACTAAAACAAAACTGCAAAAGTGCAAAGAGACAGTAGTTCCCTAATTTAACAAGATTACATTATTTTTATTTTTATTTTATTTTAGAAAAAATTCCATAAAATACATCAATTATTTATTGATTTCCATAAAAATACACGAATTTTATGAGTATCCAAAAAATACATGAATTAATTTTTTCTTCCATTATGATACACAAACTTTTAAATTGTATTCATTTAACATAAAATCTGTTTATTTTTAATTTTTTTGATAAAAAAATATTTAAATAATATAAAACTCGAAAAATAAGTCTTAAAATTCTTTCAAATCTTAAAAAATTATGTAATATTACAGAAATTAAAATACTATATTATAAAATTCAGCAAACCAAAATATATCTTTAAATTATTAAATCTTTAAATAAGTCTAAAATTTACCGTTTATATTATAGATACAAAATATTTTCATATAGTATACCTTTTACCAAAATTTTAGTTCATTAAATATTCAAATACTTTTAAAAACTTTATTACCATATATAAGGTAAACAACATATATCAACTACTTCAAAATCATACAAATCAAAAATAAATACAATCTATAATATTATATTCATACACAATTTTACGATGTTAATTTTAAAAGATAATGGTAACTTTATTACTGAAATTTTATGAACTTAAATATTTATATTTTAACTTTTAATTTTCTTAAAAGTATTAAGAGTTTTATCTATTTTTTAAATTTTTTATTTATGAATTGAAAATTTTACAAGTTTAATTTTTATTTAAAGATTCATTTTAGATTTTTATATATTTTTTGAATTTTATTGGGTTTTTTTCAGATTTTATAAAATGATTTTTAATCAGAATATTTTTTGTTTTAATTAAAAAATAAACAGTTTTAATTAAAAAAAATAGCCCAAACAACAAAGAAGCTTTTGGGTTTAGACCAGAATCTCAACATGCCATCTGAACATTGAATAAGCAGTCACGGGTAGGCCTACCCGGAAGCTTAAAACGAAGAACTGAACCATTGGGAAGAAGCTTCCTCAATAGATCAAAGTTGTGGTTGTCTGGCTTATCACTGCTCATATAATTTGACAAAACATATCTCCAGTCAGAACAAGAATTAAGTTAAAAGATGAGAGGAAGGCTTTACCTGACATAGATTGCGCATCCACCTACTGCACGCACTGCAGCATGGTACTCTGCAGTTGGGTGTAGACTCTGAAAATATCAAAAGCTTCAGTTTACCGGACCAAAATAACCCATATCCGCAATGGCCCTTGAGATGTTCACTCTGACTTTAGAACAACTGACACCAACAGGGATCGGGCATTCCTCAAATTCCCACATGACAAATGTTTCCCCCCCCTGCCAAGTTTTATAAAATGGGAAACGCGTAAGCAATATGACAAAAACGATTGAAAAACTTGAGATCATGAATACAATTGATTAGATCCATTCACTTACTACGACAAATCGATCAGATGAAATTCCCAAGAGTCTAAACCTGTTGAACACTTAATCATCAGATCTAATCAAGTTTTTTAATCACAGATATCATCGATCAACAACTAAAGCATCCAAACAAGAACAAATCTAAGGACGATTACAAATAGAATAAAATAATAAACAAATCAAAACACGTAATTGCAACAGACAATATCAAGGAAGAGATAGAGATAGAGATTGATCCTACCGTAAAATCCAATTTTGGAGGAATCATACATGTTTTCAACGGATTGAAAATTAGAGAGATGCGGAAGAAGTCAGACGAGACTGGCGGAGGATCCTTATATATTGATATAGATAACATCTAACTTACGCCTCAATGATTACCAAAAATGGGCCTTACTGATATCTTCTAGGCCCATCCAACAATGATTTACAAATACTTTCCGTACGCTCATAGTCATAGAAATACAATAAATTACTTTTATAATAATAATTTATAAATAAATTATGTAGAAAGCAAACAACAGTAATTTTATTCACGGATTTGTAATTTTAGGGGAAATTGTGGATTTGTATTTTTTGATGGGAAATTTACAGTGTTGCGTCAATAATGATAATAATGATGATGATGATTATGGTAAATTAACAATGATGGTGATACTAGTATGATGATGAAATTGGGTTGATAGTGAATAAATTGATGGATTAGTGGTTAAACCCCATAAACCCATTACAACTCAACCTATTTAATCCAGTGTCCCATGACTCCCATCAATTAGCTAGACTCAAAATATTCAAACCATTACGATTAATGGTTTTTAGTTGATTTCACTTGTTTGCAGATTAGGCATTTAGGGATTGTTATTTTTTGGTGCAACATTACACTTTGTTGTTTATGATTTGATATTCTTATTTCAGACCGAGTAACTAAATGGCGGAATGTGATTCCGAGGACCTTGTGAAGCTTATGTTCTAGGACTCAATCCTCTCGATAAAGAGCGAGTAAGAATGGGCCAAAACTTATTATGATAAAACGACTGATGACAATGTCAATCTGATTTATAAGGTGGCTGACATAATACACATGCCCAAGCACTTCTCGTTTCAACCACGCAAGAGGGAGATACTCCAGGAATGCTTGTCTTCTGCCAAATACTGGATTGATAGGTCAATAGATCTTATTAACGAATCCACTAATATGTCATGTAGGTTTCTTTTAATTTTTCTGTGTTTTTATTATTTTGCGTTTTTTTTATCTTACACTTTATTTGTGTTTATGGTCAGATTGCAACTTAAGAGGAGAAGCTGAACTCATAATCTCTTCTCAGTTCATGGGTTGGATTCATCGATATATTTTTCATTTCTGGTCAGATTGTGTATATGTATGAAGTTTGTTCAATTTGGCATTTTCGAATAGTAAATTCTTAATTGTTCTGATCCTTTAGGTTGTTTCATAACTCTATTAGAACTCCTTTGACTATAATGTAGTAACCTCATTTTGGGTTGAGGTTCCACATCTATTGGATGGTGAATTTTGTTATCATTTATCTTGTTGAAAAATTGTTTCACTTTGTCTTGATTAGATCATTTTCGTTCAGATCTTGCTTTTTGTACAAAAATTGTCCAATTATATTTTTGGAATTTTGAAAATTGCCATTTACCGCCAAATTTCGTTATAGGTAACACTCTTAAAAACATCAAAAAAAGCCTGCAAAACTTTCATTATCATGGTGATCCTAAAATTTTTGATGTTGGTAATTCAACTCTTATCTTCGGCAAGGAGTTGGCATCCTTGAGGTATCATTATTTTTTGAGAATTGCTGATATAATAAGCGCATAGTGACGGGTTGATGGATCATTTTGGTCACGACAAGACTTTGGCTACATTTAGGGGTGTGTATCATTCTCGCTCACAATGGCAAACCAACTTGGAGCCTAAGATAAGTCTCAGATAAGGTTTTCTATGGGATTCTCTTATTCATGGAAGGTAATCGCGTTTTTATGTTTTAGTGTAATAATGACTTTTATTTCATAATTTTTGCTTGTTTATTTAAATACTCCGCATGTAATCGGATAGTTATTGCTGTGCTTTAATGTAATTGGATGATTTTTGTTTGTGCTTATTCAAAGAATGTTATGATTGGTGTTTTTTTTTGTTTCTTCATCAAATAGAAATTTTTGTTCTCATTTTTCTTTGAATTGGATATTGTTAAAAACATTTTTTTAAGTTGCAGTAATTTGCCGTCTTGACTCTTCTCATTCCCATTGTCCAAATTTCAAATGAGACATAAATAAGACAAACAATTTCATTCCCGACTACTGTCAAAAGAAAAAACAAAAAAAAATTATTCCCGAAGTTCCTCTCCTGCAAAATTCCCATTTACACATCTTTACTGCCAGAAGAAATTAGATATAAAACGAAAACATTTTAAAAAGAAATCTAAAATTGAATACACAGACATATTCGTAAATATCGGAGCGAAAAATACGAAAGACTTCTCCTCTCACGATTAAATGTTCAACAAATGGTTACGCCCCAGACTCACGACTCACACGATAGCTTCCACTACATCTGAATTTTATTAAGATTTTCTAAAGAATCCAGAGCCAAGAGAATGTTAGATGCTATATATTTTAATATTCTTACTTTCTTTCTGAAAGAAAAGAAATTTGAGTTTGGGGTTAGCTCCAAAACCTACCCTTGCCATGTACAACCAAATGCATGACGTTGGCAGAATAGTGTTCATCATAGAATTTAATAAGTTCACTCCTTATATCTATTCCTTTTGCTTTGGGTCGTACATGAAGAGTATTCATGTTACCTAAACACAAAATCTCACTTTCTTTGCTGACTCTTCTACCAAATCTCAATGCATGAATGCTAGTTAGCACCAATACTAATCAAAAGTAAGCAGAATATGGACCTGTGGAAAATTTGTAATGCGGATGCTCTTCTCTAGTTAAATGCCTCTGTAACTGTATGATAAGAAAAGGAAGAGAGAACTTAAGTGTTAAGTATATTCATCAACAGACTTATGGTTTCCAATTATGAATGGCTTAGATAAAATACCAAAAATTCCAAGGAAACCACATTAAGAATCAATATAATAAACATCATTCGATGCTAGTAACTAAATAACTAAAAACAATACAATTAACCCATATAGTCGTGGAAACATCAGACAACAAGTTTTTCTGATTCTCTGGGTCATGAGAAAGAAGTCATTAGAACTGGTTAAATTAACCAACTACGACTAGGAAAACATAGAGAAAGTGAAAGCTAACCTGAGTGGACAGCCTTAATCTCCATCAATGTAGCATCAGCAGACATAAGTGGTTTGTAAAGAACTGGGAAAACCTGGTTAAGCAATAACATAAAATATTACCAAAAAAGCAAGTATAAGACAAGCTTCGTTAGCATGAGAAAAAAAGAGAATTAGTCTACCTGTTCAAAGCCTCATAAAAACAGTCATTGTTCACATCAAAATGATAGTTTGTTCTTACAATGGCTGTGTAAGCATTTGCACTCCCTCCATGCTTCACCAAAGAGAATTCAAATCAGCAAAAGGAGTTCTTAAACTCAAGTTAAGAAAAAGATGGGGAGATATAATAACGTAAGTACCAAGGAAATGAGCTAGCCCATCCATTCCTTCCGGGTCCGAGAACGACCCAACACTAACATTCATCGAAGCAGCACACTGAGAGCAGAGCAAAGAACGAAACATATCTTCAGATGTTTTGATCAGTTAAAGGAGCAAATGTTTTGGTCAACGCTCTTCAGGCAAATGTTTTAAAAAATAAATAATCAAATTTCATAAAAGATTCAGAGTAGGAGAAGAAACTATATAATTGTGATAAAACTCTAGTTTACACTTTACATATAAGCGTTGTCGTGCTTCTTTGCTTCCGAATTAGGTATTGTCTATGGCTACTTCGATTCACTTCAAGTCAAATTAAAAAAGTTACTAATTATGTTTCAATTTGAAATAATACTATAATAGTAAGGGAATTGGATGTAAATAGAATACATCTCATTGTCAACAATAGTAATATAGGTTCGAAATGAGTTTTGCTTTCTTGCTTTAACTCTGTTTTTGTCATAATCGAAATGTGTCCAATCCAATTCACAGCTGTTCAAACAAACACAACTAAGAAACGGTAACACGAATGAACCACTTAATCAAATACAATGTTAATCAGCTTAACTATTTAGTACTGCATTTCCCTGGAATTATGCAAAATTGGTTCAACGATTCATCCATAATCAGATATCTTAAAACTCTGTTTTTAATGATAAAACTCTGTTTTATAACAAACGGCCAATGTACCTGCATGGTGCTTCTTCATAATGATGGATGCTAGGAGTTAAAGGCCATGAAACACTAAGCGTGTAACCCTGCCTTATGGGAACAGCCTTCACAAGAACCTATAACCAATGAAAAAACACCACCACCGAAGATACCACCTTAGCAACATTTTAGTATGAATTTATCTTTGTCTCGTATGAATGCTAGATCTTAGATAAGGAACAAAAACCTGCAAATGGTCTGGAGTACACTGCTGACCAGGAAATCTAGGGACACCCTTGTTGGTGTTTCGAATTTCCTGGAACAACTCTTCCACTAGACCTTGAGTTTTATCAAGGTTTTCTGAAGACATCCAGAGCAAAGAGACATAGAAATATTATATATGTTTTCTGAAATTAAAAGAAATTTGAGTTTTGGGTCAGCTCCAAAACCTACCCTTGCCATAAACAACCAGATGCATGATGTTGGCAGAATAGTGTTCATCATAGAATTTAATTAGCCTTATATCTATTCCTTTTGCTTCGGGTCGTACATGAAGAGTATCCAAGTTCCCTAAGCAAAAATATCACTTTTTTAGCACAGAAATTATTGGCAAGGACCAATGATTTTTCTTATTGATCATAGCATCAATTCTCGTTACATGAAAGCCAGTGTTACACCAATTAAGAATAGTTTAGACATGAACCTGTGCTAAATTTGTGATATGGATGGTCTTCTCTACTTAGATGCTTCTCTAACTGTGTCAAAGAAAAAGGAAGACAAAACTCCAGTTAGATGCTATATACACATTAACAGATATTATATCACATATTTATTTATAAATTCTCGTATTTCTAAGCTTCGCAAATTTAATCATAAAAAAAAATTCATAAAATTTCTTAAACAGCATCATAGTTTTAAAAAATCGTTTAATAGGCAGAAGATTACAGACCGTTTATCTGAGATATGTGAAAATCTAGATAATTTTACAATTTAAAACGTTTACACTTTGCCGTGACCAAACATAATTATATACAACTGCATAGAAATCATTCGAGACTCTTTTAAACCATTAAAGCAATCTCATCATTGGTTTACCCCAGTTAAATTGTTAGGTGCACTCGTGAGATTAGACTTAAGTACAAGTCTCCCACTGAAAAGTGCAGATTATTATATATTGGACTTTTAATTAACTATAGTAATGGTCAATTATCATGAACATATATATTTTTAGTAGATACAAAGACAATACAGTTTGATGTGATCAATAAAAATAAATATTTAATCATTAACACTAAACAAGTACAGTAGAACCTCTATAAATTAATAACCTCTCTAAATTAATAACCTCTCTAAATTAATAATTTTTTTCGGTTCCGAATTGGACCAATGTAATATTTAACATAATTCGATAAAATAATAAGATAATAATTTTTTTAAATCCTATGTAATTATATGGTCTCATCAATATCATAAATTAATAATTATATAAAACTATAAAATATAATTAATATAATTTAGTGAAATATGACTCTAGTGTTATTTATTTATTCATAAATTTACATTTTTTATGACACATCTATAAATTTGTCATACTACATAAAAACATATGATATTATCTTTTCAAATTACATCAAAAAATTATTAAAAATTACATATACGATAATTGTTTCCTAACATGTAATTACCGCTAAAAATATTAAAGTATGATTTTCAATTTTTTACTTTAAATATGAATTGTATTTTAAAATTATGCAAATTTCTCTATAAATTAATAATTATTAATTTATCGATAAATTAATACCTTCTTTAAATTAATAAAATCTTCTGGTCTCAACATTATTAATTTATAGAGGTTTTACTGTAACTTACGGCTTTACAGTACGTAACCTAATAAATACTAAAATGCATGGGATTTCAAGAACAATGGTAAAGACTTAATGCCCATATATATATTCGTATCGATTAACAGCCAAAGTTGATCACGTAATTGTCCGTGATAGACAAATATTTTATCTAAATGTTTGTGATATAATTACCAATTAATTAATATCAATATATGTATATTAAAGTTGTTAGAAGTTAAAAGAAAAAAGTTTGCTTGCTAGACTCACCTAAAGGTATGGTCGACAGTCATGTCTTTGGAAACTTATCTAGTTATTGTTATAACTTCTCCTTAGTAAATGCTTCCTTCTTTGAATTTATGTCTTGTATTTTTCTTAATTAATGGTTAGGATTCAACTTGCTCATCGTTTTCGTGGATGTCAAATATTTCAATTTTTCAGTTTACCTTTTATTTTATTTTAATTACTTGGTGTTGGTAAAAGAGCAAAGAAAGAAAAACTCAAGGACTGAAAAAGATAGAAAAGACATATACGTTTAAAATTAAATGCTTTGAGATTCCGTGCATCGTATCGGGTTGATTGTGTATTTAATGTTTTTGGGTTTAAAATGTTGAGAAATTAATGTTCTACTATACTATATGTTCTATCTAGTACTACTTGTTAGAATGTTCTAAAATAACAACCAAGTATATATATATATATAGGCATTTCACCTAATCGAGAAGTTGCACTCTCTAAATTCGGGTTTGAGACTTATTTGGGAGGACTGGCGATTTTTCTATTTTCTTAAACATAAAAAATCTGCCATAACAAAGGCCCAGAACTTCTTTTAAAATTTAGTTAACAGAAAAAAAAAATTACATGACCGAAAGAAAACAGAGTAAAAAGATTCATTATTTTGAGTTCTTCTTTTTATACACCAAACAAGTAAAATAGGGAACACGGATCGAAAATATTAACTTGCATTGGGTAATCATTAACATGCATAAATATTTGTGTCTGTGTTGAGTCGTCATCGATATGCATATATGGATTGTATAGTAAAAATGAATTTTTAAGGGACGAGATGATGACGTAATCCATGAAAATTCTGTTGTTAAAAGTAAAATTTATGTTGTGAAATTTGTTAGTGTGAAAAGCGTCATAAAGTTGATGATCATATCACTAACTTGTCATCATGATTCATATATTGACCTTATAAATTACGTACTCCACCTGAAGTTCTTCCTAACCAATTTTTTTTCTATCTTTTATTACTATCTTCTCCTGAACGATCAGGAAGAACTAACTTGATGGGAATCAGTCGCCAGAATATAATTTCAGATCGATATATTCAGCCAACCATTCAAATTTTGGAAAATTGGGGAATGGGATTTTTGGTTGGCCAGAACCAAAATACTCAAAAAGAGAAAATAAAATTAATAACAATGATTAGAAATTTAAGAGAAAATTATTTTTAAGAGAAATATTATTAGAACAGAACTGCAAAGCGACGGTGGTTCCCTAATTTAACAAGATTACATTATTACAAAGCGAAGATACTACAACCATTAATTTCCTAATTTATTGATACCTTAATACTACTACAAAATATGATGATTGACAAAATGGTGAAAAAAATAGCCCAAACAACAAAGAAGCTTTTGGGTTTAGACCAGAATCTCAACATGCCATCTGAACATTTCCTCCCTCGTAACCGGCAGATTCAACGTCACAAGCCCAACCTCGGCGTCGTAGGTGAAATCAGTCTCTGTGTTTTCAACGGCGCATCTTAGTGGACGCTGAGAAGAATAAGCTCCAAAACGACCACAACCTCTAACACTGAGAGATATCAGAGCTGTTGGAGAACGGTTATTGCTGAGCGCAGTAGAAGCCGAGGAGACCTCTCCATCGAAGAGTTCCGGTTTCTTGTCTGTCACGGCATTGATATCCATTGACTCAATAGCTCCGCTTGAGTTGAACATGTCTACGAGTCCGATAGGTGCGAACGAGATGTTTTCAGTGATTTCCTGTATTAGCCAAATTTCCAAAAATAGTCACATTAGGATTCCAAATTGTTATCAATCTAAGTCGGTAGTAATATCTAAATATCTAAACGTACCTTCAAAGGAGAGATGTGGAAGAGTTCATATTCAAGGACTTTGAGAGTTAGAGGAATTGAAGCACCTTTTGGTAGTCTTAGCACCTCCCCTGTAAATCAAAAACCAAGCATTGATCTGCAATGTCCCGAATATTTGTCTTGTCTGTAGAAAGTAGATGATTGATTTTATTTTTTTACCTGATTTGTAAGCGTAGACTATTGAATCTCCACTCCAATCTTCACCAGCCACTTGAGAAATGAGATCAGCATCATCCGCACAGACAGAACCCGTGAGTGTGCCAGGAGAAGTGTCATGAATCTGGTTCTTCTTTGTGTCCTTGCACCAACCAGCACCTTGACAGTTGAACACACCAACCATACCAGTCAACTTATTCATGTTCCAGATCTTGAGCAAGCTGAAAAGAAATATCAGTTTTTGCAAGTGTTAGGCTTAGGCTTAGGAGCAGAAGACAACGAAGAGAACAGTTAGTTAGAAAATAGGCAAACCTGATTCCATCTCTAGCTGGATCAGCGAATAAGCAGTCACGGGTAGGCCTACCCGGAAGCTTAGCACGAAGAACTGAACCATCGGGAAGAACCAGCTTCCTCAATAGATCAAAGTTGTGGTTGCCTGGCTTATCACTGCTCATATAATTCAACAAAAGAAATCTCCAGTTAAAACCTCGATTAAACATTACAAAGTCAGAACTATAATTAAGTTAAAAGATGAGAAGAAGGCTTTACCTGACATAGATTGCGCATCCACCCACTGCACGCGCTGCAGCATGGTACTCTGCAGTTGGGTGTAGACTCTGAAAACATCAAAGCTTCAGTTACACAAGTGAACTCATGCTTCTTAGACATATAAAGACAAAAAATCTCTCTTTACTTACATGGAACATATCCCAATCAGGTTGCATGAACTCTCCAAGGAAAAGGGTATTGTATGCTACTGATGCGATGTGGATGGTGTGAGAAGCAGGATCTCTCGGGTAGTAATCATCGGATGCTCTAACAATAGCGGTTTGTTTCGCGCTATATAATCCGTCTGTGTTGTGACACATGCAAGATATGCAACCATTATCTGTGAAATTCCGGGCAATAGAAGCTTCTAAAGCCTGGTGATAGCTGCGAGTGAGAGAGACTCTCCCGCCAAGACCATCACCGAGGGTTTCAATGATGTTTTGCACATCAACTTTGACTCCATCTATACCACATGAAGCCAGATACGAGTGAAGCTCGTTGTAGAAGTTGAAAACTTTCTTAGGGTTGACAAGACCGAGACCGTGAACAGCTAGACTGTCCATTACTATATCTGGTTGGTTCCCTAAGACACCTGGGGATTGAACTGGGTATGCCAATGCACTGTCATAGTGTTCCATTCCAGAGGCAGCGGGTTTAACTCCACCCCAGTAGCCAGCTAAAGCGTGCCACGCATAAACTTGCCTGTAAATAAAGGAGTAATTAAAGTCCTGTGAGTATGCAAATCTTAGTGTCACTTGCACTATGTTTAGATAAAAAGAATTTAAAGAAGAAGAGACATACTTCACATTATGGCGTTGCTTCGCATTGTCAACTACACTCTTCAGTCCTGATCCTTGCGTATCCTTCTGATCACTCTTCTGAAATTTTGCATTCTCCTTGATACCAACAAGCCTAGTAGCGAACCTGCATATATAAGAATGCAGAAAACGTAAGCATTTTCCAAGCTAATTTCCTCCAATAAAATCTTGAGGTAACAACTGTAGAATATACTCAAGCTCGAGGATATATATATGCTAGATGCTCATCTACATGAATACAAAAACAAAAGACCAAGAGATCTTACTGTGCTCCTTCCTGAACAACACAGTTTTCATCTTTCTCTTTGTTTTCTATTTGTTGCCAACCATCGTCTATGATCAGAAACCTTGGAGGGGCACCTCCTTCAGAAAGGCTGCAATAAACCAAAAGCATCAGAGACTCAATCAACTTATACAGCTTTAAACAATTACCAGTTTATTAACAATTTGTCGCTCTACTTCCATATGAAGGTACCTTCTAAGGCCTTCATCGACGCCCTGAGCAGTCACGTCTGTGTAGAACGCGTCCCATGTGCACCAGCCAAACCAGTCTAGGAAAGAAGGAAGCTAAACAAACAAAGAGGAGGAAAAATGAGAAGATCATATCATATCAGAGTGAACTCTTTCTGTGACCAGAACCATGAAATATGTACACTCACCTTCTTCTTCTCACGATGATGAAATGTCTTCATGTGTCTCTCCACAGCCCTGTACATAACAAAGGATCAATTACCGCATAAGAAAACACAGATAACCTTAAACATCCATGAAACAGAACATAATATTTTGGCTATTTTTTTTAACATACTTTACGGATTGCTTGATAACTTCAAAAGGGTTGGTTCCAGCATGAACATAGACAAGGTGAGTTCCCTGGCTAGTTTCAACCGCCTTATCTCCTGTGAAAACAAGATCAACCAAAAACCAAATCTCAGCTCTTAGCTCTGAAACTAGTAAGCTCGTTTTTATGGATAATTGATATAACTAACTCACTTACCACTCTCAAGGCAAATCTCTATCTCATTCTTCTCATTTCCTTGCAGAACAGCTCTGAACTGACCTTCAAGAAGAGGGAGAAAGACGGTATAAATAGTGGGAGTATCATCACCATTCCCTTCAACCTCATCCTTACTCTCCAGTAACATAAACTGTGTCTCCAAAGGAATATCTTTTCCACAGCTTCCCATTCTCTGTGTCATCCACCATAGTTTAAACCGGAAACAGCACATAAATCGAAGACCCCTGTGAAACATTTGTAAACAATAAGCTCAAAACAACCATCAAAGGACCTTAATAGCTCAAAGAAAGACGCTACATCAGGAAAAAAAAACATGTATTTAAATGCTTACTCCAATACACCGATGGGGAACACATGAAGACTCTTGCTTTGTTCAAATGTTGCGCCTATAAATGCACCGGAAACGAATCCATTACCCGTAACCGGAGTTAAGATAACGTTGTCGGGGATTTTGGTCAGGATAGTCTTCCCTTGAACAACGAGGTTGTCGTTCTGGACAGAGATATTTGATGTAATCGTCATCTTCTCAATACCACTTGAGTTCACTGTTTCAGATAAACCAACAATATTAGGGAACCATCATATAAATGACCAATTCAAGCTTACACCGGACATTTCTAATTCTTTTTTTTTTTTTTTGACATTTCTAATTCCCTTAATTAGTGATAACATCTCTAATTCGGAACAAAGGCTAATTAGAATATTTCCAAAAATGGATAATGAGTCTAAGATGCAAATTGGAGATTTTTTTTCAAATATCTATCATTTCAGTTTCTTCCAACGGAATCATTATCGGAAAAAACCACTAAGCAACAAAATATCAAACCGATACAAATAATAATGAGGAGAGAAATATAAGAAGAAGAAAAAAATGACATAAAAATTTAAATCAAATTTGAGTTAAGAAAAATATATATACTCACCAGATTGGTTCTTGTTCCTCGGAGCATAAGAGAAAGAAAAGACGGCAATATGAAGAATGGATAGAAAAAAAATGGACTAACGAAGAAGCTAATTTGTTACTTGTACAAAGGAAGAAAGTATAACAAGTACGGAAACGCCGCCAAAGTGGTGGCTCCGTCAATGACGTTTTCACTGGTCAATCAATCACTAATCGAAACGATTTTTTATTTTTGGCTAAAGAAGGTGTCTGAGAAGACGCTTTATATATGCAAGGGGATTGAGGTATAGCCGTTGCGATGTTGCCACGTGTCATTTTACTTGTCCCTTGGAGATAGATAATCATGATATTTTTCGCCTCTGTCTTATTGCTGAATCCGAGGGACAACTCATATTTAAATTAGTAAAAACAAAATAATATCATATAAATCATCAATTCATGATTTTTAAATATTTTTATACTATGTAACTTAACATTCCATTATAAACCTTTAGCCCTACGTGAAATGGAGTAAAAACTCTGAAAATGTTGAAGTAATGGTGCAAGAAATCATATTAAATATCGAATCAAATCATATTACGAAACTAAACATTCATAGTTAATTTCACTCTTGACACAAATCATAACGAAGCCCAAATGTACAAGAAACGTGTAACGTAGCTCCATACGCGTTTTTCTTTTATACTATTTTTTTTTACATGAATCGCGTGTCTCAGTGAATGCCAGCAATATGTATCACCGATTCACCTATAAGTTTTACATATCTTTAATTAATATTGTTGATATTTTACAATCCTAGGAAATGACATATCTCTAATGCTGATCAAATTTGAAACTCTTAAGGACTACGTTAAGTCAGGAGTCTGGTTCAGTGGGCTTATAGCACATGATCGCATACGCGACATAACATTCAGGTATCATAATAATTTGGCTGCTTGATTGTGAAAACCAAATTGAGGAGTTAGTAAAAATAAATATGTTGTAAAAAACAAATTGAGGAATTCGGGCATATGTGTATATATCAACGTATCGATGTTTCTTCTTCGTCTTCGTCTTACAATTTGCACATCCCAAAGAATTGACAATTATGTATTTGCATGGACCGGCCGGGCCGGCGACCGCGACCGTGACTGAAGCAACTCTATTAATGTTACTTGGTTCAGAGTACTTAAAACGACCGTCCTCAAATTTTATTTTTTCAATCAGTTATATACATAAATATTTTCAACAAAAACGACGACCGATAACGCCCAAGTTTATCACTACACGATATAAATGTGCATATGTTTATTACAAAATATCGTTTAATTAATAATATATGGTGATTGGTGACAACAATACACAAGTTGTATTTGATTGTGACTCCTTTACTGAGCAAATTATAACAACGTCGCTGATATACGGTGACACTACACATAGTCACCTGATGTCACAATCCTTATCCACATATCTGGAACCACGTGTGTGGTCAACAACTCAATTACCGGTTTGAACCGGATTGGTTCACTTGGCTGCTCTTTAATTAGTACTAAAAGCCACACATTTTTGTTAAGGATAATACAGGGATGACACCAATAAATAATAATGATACGATAATGTTGAAAATCGAATCTAATATACACGTAGGTCCGTAAATCAGTATGGATTATGAAGATATGTGAACTTGTCAGTTGTTTACATCAAATATTGAATTGAGTGATGCTGATAATATATAATATTATTTGTTTTTTCTGTTTGAAAATTTATATGATATAATTAAGTATAGGGATATTATATTACAGTTCCTCTTCTCCTAGATTTGATATGCTTGCTTCTCGTAACAATCAACCATGGGGTCGTGGCGATTTTTTTTTTTAAATATAAATCAGCCATATATATTGTCCCATATTCATGACTCACGCTATCAAATTCTCATTTTTTCAATATCTAACAATCAAAAATTAAATTTATAAAAAATAAAATATCAAATAATTCTGAAAGTAGAAAATCTTAATTACGTAGAATTGATTGTTGCATACGTAAATATTTGGAAATATATTTTCCATCAAAAAGATATATTTATATTTGTAGTTAAGTTATCAGTTAATGTATCATGTATCAAGAGCTTAATATTTGAACAACTGGATTAGATCAATAATCAAGTGTTTGAGGAAGCAAGAATTTTGCCTCAATTTTACTGATTACCTTATCGTTTCTTTGTTAGTTTGCTTTCCGACCTCTCGGTTCCTTCTTCATTATTGATTCACATGAAACAGATTATAAAAAAAAAAACCACGAAAAAACACACAATCTAGCTTTTAATGATCTTTACTCATTCAGTCCTTCCTAATAATTGCATTAAATTGGGATTAGGAGATATCTTTGCCCCAAAATAACTAAAAGAAAACACGACTTAAATAAAGTAGGTGATGTTTTTGTAATGAAACGGCGAAAGTAGGTCCCAGCCACGTCAGATCTAGTTCAGCAAATGTTAGGACATGTCCTTGTCTAGATTCCTTTTTTTCATTTTCGACTTTTGTCACTAGGTTAGGTGTGGTGCGATTATTAATTTTGTTGGCGCAATGTATATAAATATAGTTTCAATACGATGATTTAATTAATGATACTTACGGCTGAGTACTTTAATGTTAACTCTGTAATCATGATTAATATCCTTCCAAAGCATATAGTTATTTACTACAATGTCGACATCGAACATGTGTATCCTTCATGCACCGTTCATCCTCATACCTTTTGCATGATTGATTGAGTTAATAATTTTGAATCAAGTTAGGAACAATACAAAACGGCCACGTAAGTCTCTCGTGTCGATGATACTACTATTACGTGGATATTTATTAGACGTTAAACCAAAAAGCAATGATCCAAAAGTTAAATTGTCCTTACTTATATTTTTGTGATAATAATATATAACAGATGTCAGCGACGCTAGTTCTGATTTACTATTGTACTCAGGGTATCAGATTTGCAACATATCGATATCATGAACAGTTTTGAACTCAACTCGTAGAAAAGTGATTCTCAATTAGTCTATTTGTATTTTCAAAATGTATTTTTATACAGTTGTTGTTCAAATGATTGGTGTTTTTTGCATGAAGACAATAATAATAATAATATAGAGGACACAAAACATACTCCACTTGTGTTCAGAGATTCGATGCAGCGATGAGGCAATAACGACTTTTATTATCTATCATTTGGCTCCTTCCTTATATGGATTGAGAAATTTTCAGGCCGATATAATTTTTCCATTGACTGACAAAACAAGAAAGTGAAGGCCCAAAGTCGACCCTGAAAAGGAATAGATCATGCATGATTTTTATTTTGGTCAGAGAAAAAAAAATTGGACATAGATTTTGTTTATAGTTTGGAAAGCAACCTCTCATTGTCAAAATTCTCATAACTCATTTATAAAATGAGATTTGTTAAGTACTTGTTGATTATACATCTTTCTACCTTTGTTAATTTTACACATAAAATAAAGGCTCTACAACAAATCCAATTTCTCATAGAATTCTTGAATGGTGGTTATAGAAAAATACAGATTATCACAAGAAAAATTGATGATATCTTTATCCACATAAAATTATAGAAAGTATATCTACACACGGCCAAAGGCCAACACTCTTTTTTCTCTCTTGATCCATGCTCGTTTGCTCTTCAGCCAGTAAATCAAACACACAAATCGTACAACTTTATATGCCTAAACAAACTTTAATCGTGGTGCTATAAAAATAAACCCAGAAAGATAAAAATAAAGAAATGAAGAAAGATTTGCATCCCTTTGATTCACAATCTTCCAATGTTGAGTGACACAGATTCAACCTCTCTCATCTTCTGTCACCATTGACCTGCAACGATGCATCTTGCATCAATTTGAGACTGATACTGTTAAACCGTTCCCTCGAGTACTGCCTCGAAGCTTTTCTCCAATCTGTTCCCGTTTTCATCATTGTCGCAAACTCTTCGTAACTTATTCTTCCATCCTGCAAAACAAATATAATTGATGATGTTTATTTTTTTCTAAGACTATTTTCAACAATAACACCAGACTGAAATGGTAAGGCTAATCAAACCTTATCGGTATCAACATCGCGGATAATGGCATCAACAACTTCTTCGCTGGTACCAACTTCATCAGACAAAGCTTCCCTTAACTCCTCTATTTCAATATATCCGTTGTTGTCTTGATCGAAGAACGCAAACGCTTTCTTGAGATGCTCGTCATTGCCCATTTTCCTTAGATGTACTGATATAGCAATGAACTCATCGCAGTCCAAATATCCATCTTTATCGATATCTCCCTGCAAAAAGAGAAAGCCCTCGAGAGCTCAGTGCATTGCATTCTTTAACTTCAGAAAATCGGCATTGTAAGTAATGATAAATGAAAAGCTTACGGCGTCCATCAGAATTTGTAAATCATCTTGGGGAATGGCATGACCAAGTTTCTGCAACCCGATCTTTAGCTCATCAATGTTAATCTTCCCTCGTTGGCTTGTGTCCATTATTTGGAACCCTTCTCTTATACCAGAAGCTTCTTCATCTGATAAATGCTCAGCAATAACCTATTGAGAAAATGTAAAAAGACCAGATGAAACTATTGTTAGGCTTTTTGGATCAAAAGAGAGATATGTTATTGTTCGGATTGTTTATAAAGGATATGTATTTTACCCTGAGTGCTCGTTTCTTGAGCTTGTTCATGACGGTGAACTGCTTCAGCCTCGCCCTCACTGTCTCACCCAATGATACATTGGGAGCTGTCTTTGCATTCTGTAACCAAGGATGATCTGGGAAAACGAAGCAAAGATCAGATTTCATATGACAACATAAGCAAATAGCATAACTAAAAACCAATAAACTGTACCTAGCACTTGCTGAGCTGTAAGACGACGCTTTTGGTCAGGATCAAGCATTTTCCTGATAAGGTCCTTTGCGTTTTCAGAAACCTTGGGCCATGGGTCCCTTCTGAAGTCCAATACAGATCGAATAATTGCTTGTGCAACTCCTTGTTCAGTTTCTGTAATTAGTATAAAGAAACAGAAGACAAGGTTCATTATTTTCATGATCAATTCAAATATGTCACACTAAAACACATTCGGCGCAAGAAGAAGGGAATCTAGACTGTCAAAACTAACCTGCCCAGAAAGGCGGGACACCACAGAGCAATATGTAAAGAATTACACCTGCACTCCAAATGTCAACTTCTGGACCATAATTCCGTTTTAGCACCTCGGGAGCCATGTAGTACGGACTACCAACGATTTCGTTAAACCTCTCGCCTGCAAAGAAAACAATGTTGTGGGTTAAGATATGTTGCCATACCACAAAGCAATCAGCTTTCTATTGAGCGCCAAGACCACATTACCTGGTTTAAAGAAAACAGAGAGACCAAAATCAATCGCCTTAAGAGGTGCAGTCTCCTTCTTGTTTCCAAACAAGAAGTTCTCAGGTTTCAGATCCCTATGCATTACCCCATGCTTGTGACACACCTACAAGAACACTTTGCAAACTCATTAAATCTCACATCTAAAAATCACAACCAAGCCTTTCAATTCATATGAAAAGAAATGAATTTCAAATCTTTCTGCAGCAAATTGTTCCCTTTAAAGCAATGCTACATATCAATAATGTCCAATAAGCTAAAACTAGAACCAGTAACAATGGCAGTAAGAGATAAAACAAACAGCAAAACCCAGACGAACCTGAACAACTTCCATGATAGTCTTAGTAACAGCAGCAGCAGCTCTCTCAGTGTAATGCCCTCTAGCAACAATCCTATCAAACAATTCACCACCTTCACAAAGCTCCATAACAAGATGCACAGCATGTTCATCCTCATAAGTCTCCTTCAAAGTAACAACATTAGGATGCTCAGGCATATGCCTCATGATCTCAACTTCTCTCCTAACATCTTCTATATCCACAGCAGTTCTCAGCTTCTTCTTCAGAATCGATTTACATGCGAAATTCTCATCAGTTTCTTTGTCAGTACAAAGATACGTAACACCGAATTCACCACGACCTAGCTCACGACCTAGCGTGTATTTTGACTCGATCTCACGACCTGTTGGATCATTCAACACAATAAGCTTAAGAGCTCCACCTCCACCACCGTGGTGAAGACCGTAATCGATGGAGAAAGGGTTTTGTTTCTTCTTTCCTTTTTTTGGTTTGTTATCGTTCTGAGCTAACGATCCTGCTGTTCCACAACAATTCCCCATGGTTTCAACAGAGAGAAATCGATTGGACCAATCAAATTCGAATTTAGAATTCAAATCAAATCCGTTGCAGCTTCAGAGATCAACGAAACTTACAAAATTCCAGGAAAACGGGGAAAAGAAAAATCAAAATGATCGTATTTGGGAAAGAAATCTCAAAGACACGAATATATATATATATATATGAGAAAACGAAGAAGACGAAGAAATTCAACGCGTGAAGAAGAACGTCAAAATTGTAATGGGAATCAGAAAAATTGTGAAAATTAACAGAGAGAGATGATGGAAGGGGAAGGTCAAACGAATCTTCCCTCCCTAATCTCTCTTCTCCACCTCTATGATTGTTTTCCGATTTCTGTCTTTTTTTTTTTTTTTTTTCTTTCTGTTTTTTTTTTTTTCTTTTACTTATAAAATTTACTTTTAGGATTTTTTTCCATTAATGTAATGAGAAATCAAATGCTTTCAGGCTGCAACCATCGTTCCCGCATTACTCGAAGTAGTGAATGACAATATTGCCCTTTATGTGATCTTAATTGTTTCTTCAAATTCTTGTATGTAATTTTGATTCATACTATATGTTGTTCATTTTAACTAATGGGTTATATTCCCGTAAAATGGATTAAACAACTAATTACGAATGCAGGGGTGCTTCAGGAATTTCACCAATGGATTCAACATTAAACAGAAAGCGAGTCTGTGTCACGTTCTTAACTTCACACCTTGAGGAAAAAAAGGGTAGAACCGTAAATTCGTTCGTGCTTTTTGTCTCATAAATAAGCGCCATCTTCATTTTTTTTAATTTACCCTCTTATTTTTATTTTTTTTAAATAAAGGTCAAACCCGGCGATTTTGACTCTTTATAACTTTCATCACTTTCGTCGGACCCAACTAACAAACCAACGATATTTAATTGATGAGATGTAAAGTTTTAGTATACTTCAATGTATTTTGCCTTTTTCTGTCAAGTTGTTAATTTTTGTTTTGAATAAAAAAATCTTGCACACTCGCTTACATCAAACGGAAACGCATTTTGATTTATTTAAATTAACTGATTCAAAAATTAAATTGTTTAATTCAGACTGCACATGTGTGTGAAATTGGGTCGAAACCTCGATTTAGAAAAGGAACAGAAATATTTAAAGCTTACTTAGAAGTTAGTCTATGTAAAAATAATTAGCAAAGTCAACGGAGTAGGAACGAGGAAAAGACTTAGTTAAATGACTTCAAATTATTATCAAAAGATCTTGTTGAACCTTCCTTACACGAGTGTTTCTATTAATCTTTACCAAGTCAATGACTCATTAGATTCGTTTACAAAAAGAGAGTTAAGTGTCATAATATTTTATATACTCTTTGATCGTTATTCTATAAACTAAAGACCGAGTCTTATTTATCAATTTCCATAAAATTATTTTACACAAAATGGAGAGATAAGCCTTGCCAAAGAAAGGCTATATAAGCCCATAATGGAGAAATAAGGCTTTCTTAATTAGCCCATCTCAGAATCTCATACTTTTTCATTTCCCCACTCTCTTTCTTGAACTCCTGTGACTGTGTATAAATGTATGTTTGTTCATTGTTGTAACTTGTAAGAATGTGGCAAGAGAAACACATATTTAGACCTAGTGGATTTTTCGGGATTCCTTTCCAGTTAGACGTAAGGTTTTTGAGTTTGTAGCCTAAATTAGTAAATTGCGGTGTCTTTTTCATATTCGTTTAAGTTCTTAATTTCTTGTTGACACGAGTGAAAGAAAGAGAGAAAGTGAAACAGAGTTGGAAACTAAGTAAAAGCCTAAACATTCTTTGTTTTCTTAAAATTATATAAGTCGTATCAATATCAAGTTCTCAACACATGGAATGACAAAACAATATATGTAACAATTTTCTTGGCTCACAAATAACTTTTTTCTTCTTCTTGTGGTACATGTAGACAAAAGTAGAAAGCATACAAGTACAATATATATCAGTACCTTTAAAACTCTTACATTCTATATATACACATTGATTCCCAACAGAAAATGATCCTTCGTCGCCTATATATATTGAGAAATTTGGTTGTAATTAAAACTAGCAATAGCTTAATTAGCTAGGAGATAGAGAAGAAGGAGCGTTTAGCAGGAGGTCTTCCAACGGCTCTCATGAGATTAGCGACTTCAAGAACCCTCGCAACCTCCGTCCCTCTTTTTGCTTCCGCCGTCGCTCTCCTCTCCTCCGCCTTCCTCTGAGCTTTTGCCACTTTGTTTTGTGTTTTCTCCGTCGCCTTCGCTCTCCTTTCTTCCAACTTCCTCTGCATTCACATACATGTATTAAGTGCATAATCTAATATTCTGAAGACGAGACCTATATATTGTCTAGAGCTAGTAAGTCATTTAGACCGTTTTATTACATCTCAAATTAATATTTGATATATCACACATTTCAAAATATCACATATATATTGACGTTCTATCGTTTGTTTGTCTTTGTGCCTATTTTTATTTTATTTTTCAAATAAAACCCACAATCTTTACACTACGAATACAAAAATATATATGCATTTTAATAAAGTTTTCATTTGCTAATTACAAAACTCCAAATATAAACGAAGGAAGAACACTTTGTTCACGTTTGTCGTTTGCAATTTGAAAAAGCACTTTACAGAAGATTGAAAATGTTACATAAATTTGTTTAAAAATATTTTTTGGCTTCACATGTAAACGCAAAACGCAAAAGTTTTTTTTTAAAAAGCATGTTAAACTAACAAAAAATCAGAGTGTAAAGTCACCTTGTTCTCTAAATAAGATCTAACGAAGAAAAAAAAAATGAATCACCTCGATTTTTTTCATCCAAGAGTTAGCTATATGAACTTGCTCATTCAACCAACCGTTAATAACAGCGTCTTGTCTCTTAAACCTATTATTAATCTTAGCCACCTTCGCCGTTTGCCACGCCGTTATCTTTGCCTCCACCTCTTCCCTCTTCACCCTCTGCACCGACGCAGTCGTCACCATCCGATTCTGACCACCTGATGACGTCGACACAATATTATCCGAACCATCCCGGTTATTGTAACCGTCCGGTACAATCGCCCATGGATTAGTCTCTTCCTCAGGCACCTCATGATCACCAACGTCGTCGTTTTCGCCGATCCTAGTTAGCTCGTTTCTTTCTTCACCGTGACCACTACCGGATTGGTTATTTCCGTTATTGCTGTCCATGGAAGAGCCGGCGATAACTAAAGCGTTGAACTCTCTGCTCACGGTGGTGAAATTCTCGCCGGAAGAAGAAGCTCCGTCGCTGAAAGCAACCGACCTCGAGGGAGACAAGTATCCTCTTTGTTGTGGCCGAGGAAGCTCCGTCGTCGTCATCGCGTGAATATCTCTCACGACAGTCTCCGCCGGCGGCGGCGACTCATCCCGAAGATCGGATGCATCTTCCGTACTTGTGGTGGTCTCCGTTGACCTTTCTTGACCGTACAAAGTTAACATGAGAGTTGTAGTGGTAGTGGACTGTAATTAGATGATGCTGAGCTCTGATTTTAATTAGACGATGGAAGAGAAGAAACAAGGTACGAATAAATAATCCATGATTATGATTTAATATTTTGGGTAACGAATTAAATGTTTGTTTTTTACATGAGATGTAAAAATTTAATAAGTGTAAAGTCGTCATTTCCATGAAAGCTAGGTTCGTCAAGTAAGCGACTAACATTTATTTTTATGAAGACGTGTTGTTTTAAGATATTTTAGCATGAGACTGATTAACTTAATCGGTGAAAATTATAGTAATTACTAATATTAATTAATTTAAACCCATTCGTAACACTTTTAGCCTAAATTCGGTACATCAGTTTTTATATTCGAGAGCATTCTCAACTTCTCAGAGATCTTTTAAAAGAAAGTAATTTATGAAGCCTTTTTTATTTATTTTTATTTAAAGAAGAAGAGAAAAATAAATAAAAATTATCGTAGTGAGAGGAGTGTCGGCAAAAGTGGACCCACCACGAAAAATGAGATTACGCTTGTGGGTCAAGCTACAAGACAACACGTGTCTTCTCGTAGCAAAGGTTATTTACGTGGCATAAAACTAGTGGTAGTATATTCCCGCCAAAATAAGCTAATCACGTCAGCTTCGTGAATGTGCTTGGGGTATCCCACTATGAAGATGACACGTATTAGATGTCAATTTCAGATCACAGTCTTCTATTTAAATTTTTACTCTATTATCACTAATAAATTACTAATTATATTTCTTTTCTTGTCATTTTTCTGATTCATTGAACCACAGAAAATGCTATCGTTAAAGAAATCCCTTCTGTTCGAGTGTTACATTGCTATTTGCTGGCGACAAAAAAAAAACATACTCAAATGATTAAAGATAGGTGAGAAAACAAGGAAGAATTGTCAAGAAATCTAGATTTGTGTAAAAGTTTTGTTTTCGTTCTACATATTGATATGATTTGTTTGTTTTACATATACACACCCACCCGCACCACATCTAAAACCGTCTTATTTCTCCATTCGAAATCTATTTGATTGAAACATTGAGGCTTAATCATAGCAGAGAAGTAAGTCTCTCTATAATATCCTTTTCCGTATATAATTGTAGTTCGCATAGTGTTAAATTTACGAGTTTGTGTTTCTGCAAAGAATTTGAGGAACAAAGTCTATCAAAATTGAAAACTGAAGAAACAAAGTCTATAAAAATTAATATTCATATTCAAATGTTACATGGATTATGAAAAAATAGTTGACGCTTCTATCAACAATTTGAAATTTCTTATCTTTTGTAAATTGAGATAACATTAATATTTGTCATTGTAATCTTTTATTTCAAACCATATTTTTCCTTGGATTATGATTTGTTGAGGATTAATAGTTTTTGTGTGGTTGATATTTTCATCACTCATTAATGATTACAAAATCCATTTTAGTGTACAAAATCCATACTACATATCCACATTATCAAAGAAGAAAAACCAAAATACATGTTCCGTTTGTTTTTTGCGACTGCTCTATGTTTGTCTTTGGTCAGTTTGTCATCGGCAAGCAATATAAGTTGGCGTTTTGCAGTTGATTTTGGGTCATTTGCTTGTTTGGCGTTCTGTTGGTTTTTGAACCTTTGCATTTTTGTAATAGCCATCTCCTTTTCTTTTAGGTGTTCGGCGTGTCATTTTTATTTGTTTCGAAATTTATATACTAGTTTTTGTGGTGTGTTTTTAGCAATTGTTTGCTGTTTTATCTAGCAATCGTTTGGTGGGCACTGGTCATATAATGGTGGCGCATTAGTGATTTGTTATGTAACGATCGTTTTCATTAGTGAATAACGATCGTTTGGTTATTTAGTGTCGGCGTTGGTCATTTTTATGTGTTGCAATTGTTTGGTCGGCTTAAATCATTTTTATGTGTTTCGTCTAGCGATCATTTGGCGTTAGTTATTTAGCGGAGTTGGTTACTTTTTGTGCTTCGACTAGCGATCGTTTGCGATTAAAAGTTAAGAGTTTGAGTTAGTGAGTATCTCTCTCATCTATGTAGCCTACACCTACATCTACACATTCACAATCTATGCATACACACATCACCCATCTATATAGTTTACACATTCACAAGAATCACAACCTATACATACTACGTCTACGCATACATACACACACATCATACATACAAAGGCTGGCCAAGCTTCTCTGTCACAGTCCCAAGGCTTAGTTTCTCCTTCACTCTCTGCAAAAAGAATCGAAATCAATCTTCATTACATTTGTTTTTTTCCCATTTGTCAACTTATTAGGACATGCTTACTATTTATGTTACAACAATTTTCACTTCTCATTCGTTCTATGCTTTTCATGAAAAAAAATTAAAAAAACTTGCTACATGTTCTTAGACATAACATATATTTTAAGACACCATACATATAATTTTTGAGCTCACAGCAAGAAGACACCAAGATGCCAAGATATATATAATATAGCTAAAAGTCAGTTTATTAAAAGACACATAGCCAGTCCTGCACATAGCTAACATCAGTTTACTAGACACACATCATGGAAGTCAAGACAACAAGATATATAAAATGGATTTTAAACAGAGCATATAATTGTTTGAAAGATGACGAACATGAAGTGTTAGGAGATCCTCTTGATTAATATGGAGATTAATAGAAACTAACAAGAATTGGAACAGAGTATTTTACCTTGTAAGATGATGCCTTTATAGTTGTTTTGTCAGCTAATGAGAAACATAGATATTTGAGTGAGAACTCAAGTGGAAGAACAGAAGTAAGAGAATTATCAAAAAAAAAAAAAAAGAACAGAAGTAAGAGAATATAAACAATGTATTCAACATTTGAACATTTGTAAAAAATAGACCGAGTTCTTTATGTACTTATAGAGTCATTAACTGAGTTCTTTTCCACTTAAAATATTATTAAATTCAAACGGTCGAATATGTTACCGTTTCACAAACGTTCATATTTTTCTAGTCTCATGTCAAATCAAAAATGGGAAATCGTAAACGCACTCGGTATTCTCAAATAAAAATAATTATTTGATTCATTTTTGTAATATTTTTTATTATTCAAATATTTTATACCTTTACTCTTAAGAATGTTTGAAATGCATCAAGGAATATATTGTCTTCCACTGCTTTATCTTTTTTTTTTTTTTGTTAAAAGGCTTACTTCCACTGCTTTATCACTCTTCAATAATTGTCACTCTTGATGATTTATGTTGTCTAAAATTCCTTTTTTTGTACGTCTCCGATCTTTTAATACGAGTATTAATTCTATTCATTCTATTAGACACAACAAAATAAATAAAAAGGAAATCGGTTGAAATCTTTATTTAATACATACACTTATTATATAAACGGCTGAGTTATTTTCTTATTCTATTTTGCTATTTAGGACACAAGAAGTCAAAAACAGTTAACAAGAAAGTAGGCATATCTTTTACGACTCAATTAGACACACCAGATCCAAAAATACATAAAATGTCTAAACGAAGTTTGAAATAGTACAACCATGAATGTATTCACGCACCTAAATCCCACTTAACGAAAAACAGAAACCTCCTAGTTATCAATAAAGAAAAAGTTAATATAGAGGTGAGTACCCAAAAAGAGCGATTGAAGTTAAGTACATGTTGCTAATTTATTCCGTACGATATGGATCGTTTGCCGAATCAAGCTCCAATTATAGTTTGTGTGACAAGGTCACAAGGAACTTGAGCATCCAAAAATATAAAACTTACGAATCGGTTTTGGTTAGATTGCTAAAAAAAATGCAAAAGCCACTTTTTTTTGTTTTATAAGGCCAAAGGGATTGCCAAATAACAGGCCGAGGTGGACTACTAAGTATCGCATTTTCATTAGAGCCCAATGAAAGTAGCCGTGATCATGTGATAAGGCTTGATATGTTTTTCTTTTTGGTTTGACATATCAGAGAATGAGATTGACGTACACCAATCAAAAAATTAAAAATTGTTAGAAATTTGTCAGCGTTTTAAAAAGTTAGGAAAATTATGTCCAAATGACGTCGGAAACACGTTAATATTAGCATCCACAAGAAGACCACGACCAAGTCCACGACGTTGTCTTATACATCCATCTAGAAGTCTTATACATTATCCTTTTGGTTTACAATATGGTACGTGTTCTTCCAATGCACATATACATGACTGGTTTTAAGCATGTGTAAGATTTTCACAAGACCTTAAATCATGTTAAAATTTTGTATATTTTTAGGACCCATAATACAAAATTTTAATATTTAACATACAATTAGGACTCATGATACTTCATCAACTACTCTATTAAAAACCATAGATATAGCAACATTTTGGCTTCATACTATAAGCATTTCTCAATGAAGCTTCCTTGAAGTTTGTATAGGGTACTCTTTTTTTGTTTCCTTGCCTCAGTTTAGATTTCATTAATTTGAATTGGGAGTTTATTCCTGTCAAATCAAAATTCATTTTTTTTAATGTAAGATCGGTTCAGTTTTTCCGAAGTTTTTTTTTTTTTTTGATAAAGAAGTTTTTCCGAAGTTAATACTTTTAACAAACATAACCTTGCCGTTCAAAGCTGGAATCTGACCAAACTCGATTGACACACTAAATCCGATGGTTTCAAACCTCTTGGCTTATATATTTGATTCTAAAAATGTTTTAATTGGTCGATCAGGGATAATGTTCTTTACCCAAATGGTCATAGTGGTCTCGTCTTTGTGCAAAGTATTGGAATAACGGAAAAGAGAATGTTAAAATACAAAAAATGGATGAAGACAAAAAAATGTTGATAGGTCTTTATCCACTTTCCCAAAATTCAAAATTGGAGGATTGATGATTTGGTCAAAATCATGTCATCTTTGAATGGAAGTTTGAATTTTCGGGGACAAATCCCATGTTTCTAATCAATCCCATATGGCCTTGTCTAGACATTATTGGTCCATTCTCATATTTTACGTAGCTAAATTAAATATTAACCTCTTCTCTACGTTAACTTACTATAAACCTTGTTTTATTCGTCTGAAACTTTTTCAATTCTACCACTTTTGCGTTCCGAAAAGGTTGCTTTAAATCTTCTCTAAGATTTTTAACCTATCAAAGTTTTGATTAGTGAAAATGATTGTATCAACCGTCTTTGTGTCACCATTTATTTAAGTGATTGTGTCATCTAAACCGTAAAGATGGAACATATTATCTGATTAAACTGATATAGTTTTAACGTTTCTGTATTTTTAAACTATTTAATTTATTCCGTTTTAACTATTTATCATTTTTATTTCTAGTAGGGGTATCTAGCTCAATATCCCATTCCAATTATGCTATATTTTTGCAGAACCGGAACTATATTTTTGTTTGTTTGCAATCCATATTTTTTTTGTCGTCGTTTGCAAACCATATTGTATAGAAAAATATTTAAAATTGTATAGAGACCTAGAAAAATATTTTGCCATTATTTATTAATTATAGCAAACCACTAATCATGTTCAGATATAACTGTGAAAATATTTTTCTAGGTCTCTATACAATTTTAAATTAGTTGTCGTTTGTTTCACACATATTAAAAAAATATTTAATTTGTCTATTTTATATCTAATTAATGTTTATTTAATTTTATTTTATTGGTCAAGACATTAAAATAAGAAGGACAAAGTTGGATATCTTATCAAATATATGCATTGAAAACATAAAATGACAATTAATATGAAACGAGTTTTAATGTCCAAAATAACAACTAATATGAAACGGAGGAAGTACAATTTTAAAATTAAAATTTAAAATATTTCAAGAAACTTTTAAGGTTAAAGCCTAACTCTTGAAACTGCAAGATACATGCATCAGAAAAAGATATTTGAATAAATAATAAAATGACCAATACATTTTTATTAACAATTCCAACTAGCTATAGGACAAAATGGATTAGTGGTAGAATGACTTATTTTTATGTAACTGTGTGTGGTAAAAAGTATATATACTTTGTAAGAAAAGGAAATTCAGCCAACAATGTCTTGGACTCTTGGCCTAAGGCTCTAAGTGGAGCGGTTTCATATTCCTTTTGAGATTCTTGAGAGTTTTGAGTTTTCTTTAAATTGGTTTTTTTTGGTTAAAACTTATTTTGTTCTTTTCTAAAGATGTTTTAGTCATTTTAAAGAAAATTTAGGCAACATTTACGCTTATTTAATATTTTATTACTTTTAATATCCTGAATATTTTAATTCATTAGTTGAAACCTTGAAATGCTTTTAAACTAAGTATTAAATAATATTTTACATATATAAGGCTTTATAATGTTAATATTATTTTTAATTTGTTTTCTTATCCAAAAAAATTGGTGTAATATAACAGAGGGTGTACATGCTAGCAAAACTTTTCAATTTAAAATTTTATTTCCGTGATTAAAGACAAAATCATTGAAAAAGCCACAAAATCAAAACTAATTAAGCAAAGAAAAAAAAGAAAAAAAAATTAGCACTATATAAGATACAATTAATTATAACTACACGTGACTTACGGACAAATCAAAATTAATTATTTTAGATTATAATTATTGGAGTGCATCAAAATTGTAAAAAGAAAAAAGTTGGCGTTTCCGTGAAGTTAGGACCACCTAAATCCCTACTTTATTTTAACCAATAAGTATGGTATATATAATTGACTTATAATATATATTATAGTTTACGATATTAATAAATATAAAATAAAATAAAAATTAATAAAATATGATTTTTAATCCAATATTTTAAAAATATTAGACTGGGTTATGTTTTTCAATGGCTTAAAATTATTTGTTTCTAAACTTTTTAAAATATTTTTATACAATTATTTTTATTTATTTATTTCTATATATAGTTAAAAATTAAATCGTCAAATGAAGAAAATAACTTTAGCTATCATTGACTAAAAATAATAAATTTAATTATATATGTTTCTATTTTTAAATTATAAAAAATCATTATTTTAAAAATATGTTGACCGGGTGATGTGAATCTAACTGGTTTAAAAATACAATATTATGAAAATTTTGATTTTGATATTTTTTACATTTTTATTCATGAGATAATATATATATATATATATATATATGAGTATTCATATTTTATTTTGGTTAAATATAAAAACGATACATGTTGTTTCCATTTATTTGTTATCTTCAACACCACAAAAATTATAAGAAATTTCATCCCATCAAATTATACTTTCTAGTCAAAATCAAAACTTTAATTAAATATTTTTATGTTATAAAAAATTAAAAAATTAATTATTTTAGGAATAATAATTTATTTAATAATCTATTACTTATGAAGAACCTCCGAGATTTCCTAGAAGTAGCTTTCCTAACACCGTCACGGCCGCTTGTCTCCAAGTTGTCTTGGGACTCATCGACGAGGCACAGATATATATACACATTTACTTCGCATAGCCGAACCAGAAAATTCCAGAGAGATTTCGATTTTAGAAAAAACTGAAACTTATTCTTGAAAAAGCACCGTAAAACTTGTTTCTTAATTCTCTCGTCTGGCCTTTTTTTTTTTTTAATAATAATTTGCGGATATAAATACATCTTCTCGCCTGCTAAAGCCAATTCGATCCTAAAGCTTTCGTCTTTTCTCAGCGTTTTCCGGTGTTCATAGTCGAGGTAGGAAAAAGTTTTTTTTTTTGGGTTGATTTCTCTCTTTATAGATCGTTTCGTTTTGTTATCTGCTGAGATCTGTGTTCACGTTTCTAAAGTTTAGAGTTTTATTTTGATGAATCTGCATTTGTTTTTTTTATTGACTGTTTCTGCATAAACACGAAAAGGTCTAACCTTTTTAATTTGAGATTTAGAAAAGAGTCAAATTTTTTCGTTTGTTTGTTTGTTTGTTTTGATCTCTTATTTGTGTGCCATTGCTCAGGCTGAGTTGTGTCTTCTCGGAGGCATAGAAAATCTCTATGGTGAGCCTCTTTTTGGCGCGATTCACTTCGTTGCTCTTCTTTGTTCATAGATTTCTCACATTTGTTTTTTCTTGGACAAATTTAGGGAGAAGCACCAGCTTTCTTTGTGGATCATCTGGGAAATGGACACACCAATGGCTTTGGTGTCAAATCTGAACCTAAAAACAGAGATACATCTGTCCAAATTGGAGATCGATCCGTAAGCCCCAACCTTCATGTTTTAGAATGTGAAACTGTTCTTAATTCCTTGACTTTGATTTGATCTGAGGTTTGTTTTTGCAGTATGTGATTGGTGGAATTCATGAAGGGAACCCATTGTTCCTTGGGGTTCAGATTCATGACAAAATCACTAACAAGTGGTGTGTGTTCAATGATGATCTCTTGATCTATTGGTTTCTTCCATTAGTGTGGAATTTTAAGGATTTGAAGTTAATTTTTTTTTTCCAGGTCTAGTCCTACTGTTCTTGGAACAGGCCCTAAACCCTGCAAGGGTTACTCTGCCATTGTTCTTAAAAACGGTCGGATTTTGGTTATCAAACAAGATTCAGCTTCTGATGACTCCATTTGGTTCCTTGAAGTTAGTATTTGGAGATATCGATGTTGCTAGTGTAGGGTTTTTGAGGTTCTCATTCTCATATGTTTGAGTATTCATATAGGTGGACAGTCCTTTTGTCCGGGAACAAAGGAAATTGCTTGGAAAAGAGGTTGTTGCTTGGAGTAAAGGAGTGAGAGGAAATGCAGAGAAGCCTATTGTGATAAGCGGACCTTCTGGAGTTGGAAAAGGAACGCTTATAACGATGCTTATGAAGGAGTTTCCTTCAATGTTTGGGTTCTCTGTGAGCCACACAACTCGAGCTCCGAGATGTATGGAGAAGAACAGTGTTCATTACCATTTCACTGATAAAACCGTTATGGAGAAAGAAATCAAAGATGGGAAGTTTCTCGAGTTTGCGTCTGTTCATGGTAATCTATATGGAACTAGCATTGAATCAGTTGAAGTGGTAACTGATTCAGGAAAGGTAATAAAAAGATCATCTTTGTATCATCTCTTTCATGCTTTTGAATCCCATCAAATGATCATTTTTTATTGTGTGTATAGAGATGCATTCTTGACATTGATGTTCAAGGAGCGAGGTCAGTGAAGGCGAGTTCTCTGGATGCGATATTCATATTCATATGTCCTCCTTCGATGAAGGAACTTGAAGATCGGCTTCGTGCTCGGTAAAAATCAGACTTTTAGAGTTGTTGTTACTTCAGATCTTTCATTGCAAGTTCTCAATTTTAAGTGCTGAAAAAAACAGAGGAACCGAGACAGAGGAGCAGATACAAAAGCGGCTTAGAAACGCTGAAGCTGAGATCAAAGCAGGGAAATCCTCTGGCATTTTTGGTCATATTCTGTATAATGACAACCTTGAGGAATGCTACAAGAACCTTAAGGTGACGTAACCCGCCTTTTGTTCTGAACAAACTCTTCTTAAACCACTTCAGTTTCAAACAACAATGGCTCTCTGTTTCAGAATGTCTTGGGGATAGACAATGACGCTCCTGTGAATGGCGTAGAAGGTAATAAAACGAAAGAGTAGACACAATTTATACTAATTAAGTAGGAAAGGAAGGCTGATTGGTTTTGTGATTGTTTGATATAAGCAGTAGAAGGGATCAATCTTCCCAAAGATCACACAGTAACAAAGATAGAAGATAAGATTTTGATTCAAGAAACAGGAGAAGGAACCAAGAAAAAGATGTACACGATTTAACTGGCTAATGTTTCTTGTTTTTAATCTGATGATCTCTCTATAGAGTTTGTTAATGAAATGTCTTTTGGTGGGCAGGATTGTGTTGGATTTATCTTCAATTAACGGGGGAGCACCGGGAAGAACAAGGGGGATCGATCTGGACATGGTTAAGTCCAGTTGACAAAGAGTCTATCTTCCTTTCGCCGCAGGAAGCTAAAGAGGAAACATTTAGATGATGATGAACATTGCTGCTCGTTGTTTTTTTTTTGACTGAAAAGACTAAGCTTTTTTCGCGGTTGAAAGGTAGTGTTATGCGTTCACTAGATAGGTACTGATGATGATGATTATGGTTATTATGATGATTCAAGAAAGTCATGATCTCTTTTGAGAGATGATGGAATAAGATTTTTTTGTTCCTTTTACTGAAAGATTTTGTTAAATTTAAATCTTGAAAGAATCCATTGTTTTGGTGTTATTAGGACATAAAAAAACTGTCAAATACTTGAAATTTCTGCAATTGTTTCTTGAGATTCCCCAACCGGGATAGGACAAACAAAGAAACTTAACATCGAATTTGGGATAAAGATTTGATCCCACACAACACTGTTTAGTATTATTCGTACATGACTCGAGATCTTCTGGGACAAAAGGATGGCAGTTAGTGCCAGTTTACAGTTGAAAATCAGCCAATAAAGTAAGAGTAAAGCATCTCAATAAGAGAAGACGAAGACAAAGCTATAAAAAAAGAGACCAACTTGTGGGACTTTAGAGCTAAATGGGTCCTTGAAAGATTGCAACTTGCATTGACTCGTGGGTCCAACGTCTGCGATAGTGTAATTGAAGGAAGGTTCGTTGTAGCCCACCACTGTTTCACTTTATTACTTGAAGATACGGTGATGGTGGACTTGTGGTCCATCCCTATCATGACCTGCTCCACCACCACGACCACACACTTGTCACGTGACAGTGTCACGGTGACGCTCTGTAATCTGTGATAATATCACATACACGCACGTGTCTTCCACGCGCACGTAAATATCTCTTCTGGGGCCACCAACCCAGATCCTACGTATATAATAATGCTTTTGATGCTGCAATTCCTGTTGCAGACTACAATGGAAAAAGATTTATTGGGTCGAAGGAAAGCCCAATAATGAATTTAGGGCCCAACTAAATACTACTCTCTTCCAACTTGGCTTAAGTACCGACTGATTCACTTGTTTTGTAAACCAGAAACCTCAGTTTCGCACCAGACAACATTTCGATTCAGTGGTCAATTTGAAGCAGAGACAGGGGTAAAGTGGAGTTTTTCCATTTATAAGCATAAAGCCAGAGAGCTCTAGTAACCAAATTGTCGACAGCATAGTGTGATCATATCACAACCTATTGAGTATTGAGGCTGGCTAGGGGTGCGCATTCGATACCTGTTCGGGTTTGGGTCGGGTGTTTCGGATTTTTCGGACGTTCGAATTTAGAGGTACAACACCCGTTCGGGTATTTCATAACTTCGGGCGGGTTCGCATCGGGTATCTTCGGGTTCGGATCGGGTTCGGGTACCCAAAGTATTAGAGAAGAATAAAAAATTGGTTATATTTAAATAAAATTTGGATAAATTTTCACAAATATAAATAAAAAGTTTCGAATATTTTAGTTATTTTAGTTATTTTTTGGTCTTAAAATATTTAAACTACTCGAAAATACCATAAAACCCTTATATATTTACATAAATCTATCCAAAAATAAATAAAATATTCAAAATATCTAAAATATCCAAATATTTTAAACATTCGGATTATTACAAGTATATATATTACCAATATATTATTATTATGTTCTTATAGTTTGAGTATGTTCGGGTATTTATTCGGGTTCGGGTGTTCGGGTTTAGAAATCTAGAACCGGGTCGGGTTCGGATCGGGTTTTTTCGAGTCGGGTTCGGGTGCGGTTTTCGGGTGCGGATTTTTTGCCCAGCCCTAAGGCTGGCCTAGCTACGAATAAACTCAGCTTTACAAGAATGTTGTCTACACTAATTAATTTGGAGCAGTTTGGCAAGACTAAGCTGAATCGATATGCCAAGCCCGTCCCTTTGGATCGGACAGATGATATGTTCTTCCAAAAGACAAACGTAGAAACATAATAATAAGAAACAGAGCCAAACAGATGAGAGAAGAAGAAGAATTACTCAAAACAAATAATCGTTTAAAGAGCTTATTGTCTCCAAAAGTGAAAACTTTTTTAAGACTTAAGGATGCTACAAAGTACAAACCACAAAAACTGCCGAAAAAGTTGGTATTTTAAAACTAATAAGAAATGATCATAAGTGTATATCTCCCCACAGATTTGACATCCTAATGAACAAACACTGGCATTCTCAAACAGAAAAACCTCAACTTGATTTTTTGATAGCAAATTTTATCCAGTAATCATAGTACCAGCTCCTTCACCAGACATAATCTCATGAAGCAGAGAATGTTGTCTCCTTCCGTCAATAATACTCGCCGTCTTAACTCCCTGAGCAAGTGACCTTATACAACATTTCACCTTAGGAATCATTCCACCAGCAACTTTCCCATCTTCAATCATCTTCTTCACTCCTTTTATATCAATCTCCTTCACTAAGCTACTTGGATCTTCTTTATTCTCCAAGATTCCCGCTACATCAGTCAACAGAATCAATTTCTCAGCTCCAAGTGCCGCCGCGAGCTCTCCAGCTACCGTATCTGCATTGATATTATAAGCTTGACCAGAATCGTCGGCAGCAACAGAGGCAATCACCGGAATATAACCGTAATCAACTAGCGGACGCAATACAGATGGATCAACTCTTGCAACTTCACCAACGAAACCTAATTGAGCTGAATTAGGGACAGGTCGTGCAGTGAGCAGACGTCCATCGTGTCCCGATAGTCCCACTGCCGTAGCTCCGGCGGCGTTAATAAGCGAAACTAGATTCTTATTGACCTTTCCGACTAAAACCATAGAGACGATCTCCATCGTGGTGGCGTCGGTGACACGAAGTCCGTCACGGAACTCAGCTTGGATATTGAGTTGTTTCAGGTAACGGTTGATATCAGGACCTCCACCGTGAACTAAGATCGGACGAAGACCAACGCACGAGAGGAGAACGAGATCGCTTACGACGGAGGATTTGAGTTCCGGCGAAGTCATAGCTGCGCCACCGTATTTGACAACAATGGTTTTACCACGGAATTTCTGAATAAACGGTAAAGATTCTGAGAGAATCTCAACTCTGTAATCCGGTGACGGTGCATTTGCGGTTGCGATTGTAGGTGGTGCTGACACGGAGGCGTTTACCGATAAACCAAGACGGTGATGGTTCTTACGAGGTGGATAGCTGAGAGATGGAGATTTGATGGGGATTAGAGATTTCAGAGGATTGGAAATAGAGAAGGAGAAGGACTTAGGTGAAGCATTGGATGTGACGGTGGCCATTTCTGAACCTTACCGGAGGAGGAGGCGGCGGTGAATAAACTGAAGCGAGATGGTCTGTTAGATCTTGTTAAACATAAATGAACCAATTGTTAGTGACCACGTGGAGCGTAGACTCAAAGACGCTGTCCTAACCCTAAGTTATACAGTGACGCCGTTTTCGTGTTTTTTTTTTCCAATCGTTTTTTCGTGAAGGATAAAGCGACAGCGTTTATTCCGGTCGATATGCGCCTAAACGACATCGTTGCGTGCATAGTCCAACGACGTCGTTTGATCTTGCAGCGGGAAATATGCAGATGCTCATCCTTCCTCTCCGTGACATTGCTACAAATTAGACTGAATAATTTCAGCTAGTAAAAAGTTGCTGATTATTCACTTTGAAATGGAGCGATTGGAAGATGAATTGATACGAAGATCCGAGCCGGAGTCTCTAGTCTCCGTCACAGTTGGTAGGTTCATGAGTACGCTTCTCTCAGCTCGCCCTAAAAAGCTACGGGAGTCTATTTCCCGTATTTCTCCTGATTCTCAAAAGGGCTCTTCAGGTAAGTGTTTACTATTTTATTCCTTTGTTTGTGTGTGTATATACATATGTTTGCACATTGTTGCTTCTTATTTGATGAATTTGTAATCTGTTTGTTGTTGATGGCTGCGTTAGGCTCTATCGATGAGGCACTCTGGTTTTTGGAAAAGTGCGTTAGAGACGCTGCTGAGAGAGACGAAGCGATGGAGGAAATTCTTGTGCCCATCATCGAACATGTATTTCTTAAACCCTGAGAAAACCTTGCTTAATGTTGGAATGTTCGGTCTTTGTATTGCCTGTTCTTATGGGTTTGTATACGTTTTTAGACATTAAGGTTTAAGGATTATAAGCATGGTAACCCAGCTATGATACTACTTAATTGGCTATTTCAAGATGAAGTTCTCTTTCAAGCTGTTTCCAGAAATCTTTCGAAAATCATTTTGAGGAACGAGGACAGATTTTTAGCTCTTGGATGGTGTTTACTTATCCGAATTCTTGTAGAATGCGAGGATACTGGGGATCAAGGTTTTTGGAATGGTGAGCATTATAAATTTATAATCATCCTTGTTACTATGTTATAATACCGGTTCTCTCTCTTGGGGGAATGTAAAGGCTCTCCTTATTTTGACTTCATTTGATTTATATTTAAGTACTTGTATAATTTTCTTTGTTGACAGGAATTAGGGAGAAACATTCAATGTTTGTGGAGATTGTTTCATTTTGTGTGCCTCGCTTGTTGATGATTGTACGCAACGGAAGGTATGAAACTTCTTTGTCAGTGGATATAAATATCATCTCCTGTTCTGTTGATTCCATTTTTTTCGGTTCTCTATTTTAAGTAATAATAAATTACTCAAATTAGTATGCACATATGGAGCAAGTTTCTTCACTTGAATACATAGTCATTTCCACCTAGTTCTGAGCTGTTATTTTGTTTAGCATTTTGCAGGATGGATATGAGGTGCCATCTCGTCTTTCTGTTTCAGCTGCTGATTGCTTGCTGTCAATTACTGGAGCCTTAGCAAAGAGGGATAAGACTCTGGTCAACAGACCAAAGCCATCAGCCGTTACGGGGTCTCATCAACCGGTTGCTTTGATACCTAATATTAGTGTGAAGAAGAAAAAGCAGAGTCCTCTACCTGAAGACTCAAACAGTGAGGCGAATTGTATACTGTGGAACCACCTGGAGGAGTTAACGCTCCTTGTCCAGTGTCTCTTTGCTGTATGTTCACTGATCCATCGAAATATGCTTGATCTGTGTTCTATATTTTGAAATGATGAAGCTATCCGTGATTTGAGTCAAGTAATATTGACAAAAAGTTCCTTCCAGTGGAACAAAAAAACTCGACTACTGCATGCTAAGGGGTTAAGTCAAGTGCTGAAGTGGTTAGAGGAGTTAAAAGAGCATCATGGTAGCTCCCAGAAGGAGGCAGGTCTTTGACTGATGCCACCTGTCCTTGTTCTTTTCTTTTCTGTTTCTGTTTCTGTTTCTGTTTCTGATTCTTTGCTTATCAATTTTTTTGTTTTATACTTGGAATTCAGGTACAGAGGTATCTATGGGTGGAGCTCTATTACTCTCTTCTTGTTGGAAGCATTACAGTGTTTTGCTCCACATGGACGATCAAAAGTTTTCAAAGATTAGTAAGGAATTGTTGGAGCAGTATTTGTCTGGGATTAAGGTTAGACATAATCGACAATCTTTTTGGTTTCAAAATTTCTTGGTATGGATAAATTATAACATTTAGTAACATTGTATAATTTATTGTGTCCGTATCTGAATCTCCTGCATATGTTAAGTTCTCTGACCCATTTTTGTCTAAGAGTCAACAGATTTATGTCATTGCCATCTACAGTTTTACTTTTTATTCTTTGTTAAGAAGATAAAAATGTGTAGTAACATATGGTAGAGTCTGCTTGAAATTTGATGGAATGTGTTTG
Organism: Cardamine occulta; assembly: GCA_028015245.1. Taxonomy (NCBI): domain Eukaryota; kingdom Viridiplantae; phylum Streptophyta; class Magnoliopsida; order Brassicales; family Brassicaceae; genus Cardamine; species Cardamine occulta. Next base: position 2,593,141 of record CM051380.1, on the reverse strand, counting down.
CATGGTATATGAGTGAGATTATTTGCTCTGGACTCCGCAAGTAATCTCAAACAATCTCAAATTTGCATTGTAGATATCGCAAATAATCTTATTAAAATTATGCAGTAATGGTTTTAATGCAAACACAATCTAATAGCATTAAAATGATGCAGTATTGGTTCTAATGCTTCTCTAGCTTTCTGCTCTCTCTCTTGTTAGTTAGTGTTTTCCTAGTTGATTGGGTCATCAGGAAGCTAATAATGATGAAAATGATGCAGTATTATTCAGAAAGTTATCCTCAGGGATGTTCTGACACCAAGACTGGTGGTATAGAGACACAGAAGTTTTTCCTAAATTGTTTATGCCTTTTGTTGGGCCGCTTTGAGGGAAAGAAATTTGAGAGCACACTATCAGAGTTTGGAATGAAGCTTGTGCCTTGTCTTCTACATCAGGTACCTTTCCCCATTTTTTATTGAATAAGGAGTGATGACCCACTTTACAGCAATTTCTTTTGCAGTTATATAACTATGCTAGAATTTATTTCTTATATAGACTTTTCTGACTTCATACTCATTATGAAACTCATAATATTGGTTCTGCTCAGTTGCTGCTATGATTATATCATATCCTGATAAAATGAATCTTAAGGATAATATATATACCCCTGTGATCATCTTAGTACTTACATCCTTCCTTTGCTTTTGAAGCTTCGCAGTGACAATGAAGATATATCAGAAGGCGTTATTGCTATATTTAAGGCAGTTTTCTTTAAACTACAATCTCAATCCGGAGACAGCTTCTCTGATACAATGTGCGTGGACGTTGTAATACCATCGCTGCTTCACCTTCTTGATGAGAGGGATGGCGCGGTCAAAGCTATTAGTGTCCTCCTGGCAGACTATTGTTTCAAGTATGTCTATTCTTGCTTCCCCTTTAATGCTAAATCATAAAAATATCTTTCTTGTTACCAGTTGGGGTTCCTAGTTTGTCTTCTGACGTAAAGAAACATCTACCAGAAATGCAGATAATAACTGTCTCAGTGAAGTTCTACAACGCCTTGTTTCTGGAACTACTGTGCAGAGGCTGAATTCTATGGATGTGATATCAGAAGTAATCCTTATGTCAAAACATTCATTTCCTTCTCATATACCCTGGTATACAATCATTTATGTTTTTCGTCTCAATTTTCTCTTTCTATATTTTCTGCATCTTCTTAAGTTCGTTGAGTTGATTGGCATTTTCATACTCTCAGAAGTCAGAACTCATTTTCTGCACTTATTTCAGGAAAGAGATTGCGGACTGCTTGTTAAAGTGCATTGGAGACGATGAAACTTATATCCGTCAACAAACTTCAGAGTTGCTGAAGTCCATTGGTTGGTCTTCTTTTTGCTTTTGTACACACTTCCTTTGGAAGGCTTTTAATTGTGGCAGCTTTTATTTGTTGCCGTTATCAGTTTATGCTATTAGCAGTCGTATGCCTAATGCCTCCTATGATCTCTAGATCAGGCCTCTCTTCATTTTATAAGATGAATTTCATAAAGTTTGCTGAAAATAAATCAGTGTTTTGTTAAAAAGAAGGTTAAAACTTGTAAGGATCCCAATTTATGGGGTCCAGGGCTAGTTATTCCCTATCTCGATAGCAGTTTTAGTTCATATGATAACATTTATTTTTCGCTTTCCCATCGAATCAAGCCATCAACTTCTTTTTTTTTTCTTCCAGAGCCATCATTCGTGCTACCAGATTTAGTAACACTCATTTATTCACCCAATGGAAAAGTACAATCATCAGCTACTGAAACCTTGCTTGGGGTCCTGATACATCATAAAGAGGATTCTGATGTTATATTTATGTTGCTGACTTGTCTTAGGTATCGTGCTTTGTCTCTTTTTCTCGTTTCCCCCATGGATGCATAGTTGTTTGTTTATTCCCATTTACCCTAAGTAAGAGACACACAGTATTCTTAGGTTAAGGTTGTAAAAGTAACTTACTACTATTCATACGTGAAAAATTGATATGACTGCCGGGTTTGGTTTTCTATTCTGTTTTTTTGCATTATATCATGCTCTAATTCAAAAGGCCTATCTGCTTCTGATCTCCACTTTTCTCATCTAGTAATACTCAAGCTTTGGATACTTCAGAAAATAATGGGCATTCCAAAGAAGGTATTTGGTTTCTTATCTCATTACCATAGGCTACATTTTATACATAATTTGTGATCAAATTTCAATTTTGTTGTTTTCCGTCAATGTTTGTGTTATATATGATGGTAAAAAAAAATGTGCTAGTTTGATACTGATTTACTAACTGTCCATTAACATGTTTTTCTGTGGCGAGTGCATGCTCATCATCTTCTTGTACTGTTGCAGGCTCAACTTTTGACAGTGATCTAGTGCTAAAGCTGATCCCAGAGTGGGCTAGAACTGTAAGTTCGACAATACATCCTGCTGCTAAATTATTTGCTATCTTTGAAATGAAATCCAGTTTAGTTTCTGAAATGCTCGGATAAGCACCATTTTCAAACTTTTGGTAGCATAACTGAATGAAAAAAACAAAACTGAACCTCTAATACAAACTTTTTCAGGCATTGGTACCTTTTATCTAATTAAACATCTTCTTTTTTTTTCCTTCCTAGTCCTAGTACCTTTTATCTAATTAAATTTCTTGGTATGTGCTGTGCAACTCTTCACATTGGTATTACCGGAATGACCAAAGCGTTTGCCAGCTATAATTAAACAATTAGTATATTTTTCTGCCTGTTGATTGAAATAAATTCTTACAGGTACAAAACTGGGGCTCACTGATTGGACCTTTTCTTGACAAGATGTTTTTGGAGCCATCCAATGCCATCATGGTTAGGTTTCTTAGTTGCATCAGTGAACATTTGGCAGATGCATCGGACATGGTCCTTCTGCATGTACTATCACATATGAAGGAGCAAGACAAGTAAGTAAAAGTTCTCTTAAAATTTTAACAACTCAAAATAGAGCAATATGCTTCACCTTTATTGGAATTTCTGTGGTAAGAAAAACTTTTAAATTCAAAAAATATAAAATCTTGATCACCGATAATGTCATTTCTAATTTAGGGTGGATGAGAGCTTCATATCCAGATCTGATTCTAAAAGTTCAGTCGACAAAACTAAGTTGGAGAAATCTCTATTTGACCACCTTTGCCCACTGCTCATATTAAGGCTGCTTCCCCAAAGAGTGTTTGATGATATTGATTCCTCTACAATTTATGGTAAATTCCTCAGCGGAGACCCTATGAATGGTATGTATGCTTATGCCTTTGATTTCCTTTTCCTGATAAGAGAAGTGTGGATGTTTTTGTCATAAGGTCGGCTGACCCTTATTGTAATTAGATTCAATGCTTTAGCTATTTTTTGGATAAATTGTTTTGATAAGCGGCATGATCCAGTGTAGATACTGACAATCTTAGACTTGATTCATCACATATATTTCTTGTCATGTGACATTTATCAGACTATCAAGACATCAAGTTTGAGGATTGTCAATGCATTGCTGCTTTCATTTTGGAAAGGTTATTTTACTCTCAGTGGTCATCAAACACCATCTACTTTAATACTTGATATCTACGGAGCTAACTCTAATAATACAGGGCATTTTCTAAGTTCGAATTTGAAGAAGTTCGGAAACTCTCTGCTGAGCTATGTGGGCGTATCCATCCCCAGGTGTTAATTGGCTTCCTTCCTCGACCTTGTATTGTTGGTCAATCTCTTATAGATGTTTAAATATGTTTTAAGCCTTTGTATAAAAGGTAAAATTTTATATATAAAGAAACAAGGGTAGAAGCACTTTGTAAGTTTCCTCTCAAGTAAACTGTGATTATAGAACTTTTTTTATCTAGGCACATGCAAATTTTCCACGCGTCATAACTAGATTCTGTTAGTAAGGGCTTGGTGCATTTTTTATATCTATAAACTTTCTAAAAGCTTGACTTCAGTTATATTTGTACAACAGTCTAACCTACTCTTCATCATCCAAAGTTGTAAATGCTGGCAGTTTTATTCCACAGGTGCTATTTCCAACAGTTTTCTTGCAACTTGAAAAGGCCACAGAGCTGCAAGACAGCCTCAAAATTAAAGCTTGCCTATTTTCTATATGCACATCCCTTGTGGTAATATTCATCTTCCGTTTTCTATATGAACATATTCAGTGATCCTTTGTCAATTGTTCGATGCTATATCAATCGGATTAGTTTTGTATGTGACAAGTTTACGTCACTTGCAGGTTCATGGCTGGGAGTCTTTCTCACACAGTGTGACACCTAAGATCAGGAAAGTCTTGGAAAATATTTTGTTATGGCCTTCTGATGAGGATGAAAGTAAGACGACGGCTAGTGGCTACTGATTTATATCTTAACCTCTGTTACTCTTCCCTTCCGCACTTCATGGCTGTTATTTTTCCTTGCAGTTTCCAAAGTACAACATGGGTGCATTGATTGTCTGGCTCTGATGATATGTGCGGAACTGCAACATCTTAAATCTTCAAAAGGGAAAGACACATCTGGTTAGTATTGAGATGTTTTATGTCTGTAGGGCTACTAATAGTTTTTTTCCAGACTAATGTATAAATTGTATCCTGATCTGTAGGTGTTGACGCATCAGGTAATTCTGTCCTAGATTACACGATCCATTGTTTAATAGAAGACAGAAGTACCTGCTCGTCTATCCGAAAGCTGAGTACTGAACACCTAACTGGTGGAAATCCTCTTCCTATTCCATTTCGTCTATGCATGGCAAATGTGATCATCAGTGCTTGCCAAAAAATCCCGGAGTCTTGCAAGAAAACTTTTGCTCGAAAAGCTCTTCCGCCTCTTGTTCATTCCCTCGAGGTACGTTTGACTGCTTACACTCATTTCGGATTTGGCTTAACTTATTTGCATTTTGTTTAGTTTTCAACTAAATTCCTGAATTTGGTGCAGGTCATATCTGTACCTGAGGTCCGTGCAGCTTGTATACAGGTCTTATTCTCGGCCATGTACCATCTGAAGTCCACACTTCTTCCTGTTTCATCTGATCTACTGAAACTTTCCCTGAGATTTCTTGCAAAAGGATCCGAAAAGGTACCACAAGTCTACCAAAACTTATTACAACATGTGTACAATCGTATGGAAGTAGACTAAGAGCTTCACTTTAAGTCACGAAACTTGTTTTCTCTAGTGACTACCGAAACTGTCTGCATCTATAAACATCTGAACTTGAATAATTATGTCTGCCTTGGATTTTAAGCTTATGCGGAAGTCAAAAATGATACTCTTGTTGTGTAGGAAAAGCTGGCTGGTGCAAAACTGATGGCATCACTGATGGCGAGTGAAGACGTGATACTGGAAAGCATTTCAGAGGGATTGCTCGAAGCAAGATCAGTTCTATCCAAAGCATCTTTGTCAGATCCTTCTCGAGATGTTCGTGAAGTTTGTGCTAAGCTATTAGCATGTATAACGCCGTCATAATTCCATTTGTCTTCTTTCTTTCTTTTTAGTCACTTTTGGATTATTCTTACGAGCCAGTGAAGTCGGTATGTAGTAGATATGTAGCAAATGATGGCCTAATTTTCATAGGGATTCTAAATATTATGTAAAACGCGAAGACCAAATATGGTTTTGTAAATAGTTATGGAATCTCTAGCTACTATCTAAATACAAAGTACCACAGCTAGCAAAGAAATAGTCGGTGGAAATTACATATTGATTTTGTGTAGAAAGCAGCATCAAACCAAACATATAAACTCTACAATGGGGAAGGATACTATTGATCTAGAACTGAAGAGAGATAGAAATACCAAAAGGAGTCAACTCAGGTAAATACGATTCTCTGCAAAAGTTTAGAAATGTATTCATTACATCATTACCAAAGCTAGATTAGATAAGAGCATAATAAACGCATAAAAGGTATTGCTCCATTGCTATTAACTATCCCTACTCTCATTGTTCATTGTTTTACTCTCCTGTCCTCCTCTTAATGCTCTTTATCACTCTTTCTCCTTGTCTTCTTCTTCTGTTTTCAGCTTCCCTACTGTCTCTTCCGTTTCTTGTGTCTCTGTGGTTTTGGCCTTCTCGTAGTGAAATGTAGGATGCGCTTCTTTGTTACAGCAGGAGCAGATATGCTTCACATTAGAGACGCTTGAATTGCGCTGCTTTGCATCGTAAACACTAAGATCCTCTACATGGTCTACAAAGGCATAAACCGTACCACGATTCTCAGGCGCTTCAAGGTTAGCTCCAAAACCTTGGATTTCAATACTTTGTAGAATGTTCCTTTCGGGATTGAAGTAGAAAACATAAAACGGTTTACACACATGCTTCATGGACAAAACGATATCACCTGAAGCAGTCACTCCAGCAACTGAAAAATCACGGAATCAAGGACTTCATTCTCCGGCAAAGTGTAGATTTATTTCAACCATTCATGTTTCTCGACATCCTCAAGAACCCACATACGCAACTCAAGGGTACGCTTTCCATTAGCATTGTTAGCAAACTTCCAATCAATCGCACCTAATTTACCCTTATAGTTGACCAAAATCAGTTTTATAGTATTGGTCGGCCGGTCCATCCTCACTGTTGCCAAAAACATTTCCATAACATTGAACACCCCTTCCAAATTCAATGGTCTCCCACGAGATTCATCAAGTTGCTCAGAAAAGCAATCTGCATCAATAAACTTGAACTCCTCATACCTAAGATCAAAGCTAACAATCACACAAGACGACACACGACATGTGTCAGCTAAGTAATACACAACACCATTGATGCATATCCCTTCACGACATGTGTCAGCTAAGTAGTACTCGGGACATTGGATAGTATTACTCCTCCAACTCAGTTCTCCAGTTCCTAATGTCAGAATCTGATGATGATCCCTTTGATCACAAAATACATAAGCCTCAGATAATACCTTAAATTGCTTCTCAATCGGATCAAACCGTAAAAAGCCTCTCGCCTTTATGTACCTCTCCAAATCAGGTAACGTCTCATACATTTCCGAGATAGGGTTACAAATCACAGGCGCCCCGTGTGCAATACACATATCAGGGAAATAGATCAAACCTAAAGCATAGCTACAAATGTATCGGCTTACGTCTCCTGAGAACTTGGTGTGATAATCCACGATTACTACAGGAGACGACGATGGATTCTGAGGCTGAGGAGATGAGAAGAAGAGCCACTTGTTAAGTCTTCTTTACCCTAAAGGCGTCGACTTTCCCAAGGAGAAGACCCAACAAACTTATGTTAAGAGGTTTTTCTGTTAAAAACCAGAGATGTTGAAAACAGAGGAGTTGCAGAAAAAACAGAGTTTAAGTGAAGAATATGAAGCAGAATTTGAGAAACGAAAATAAAACAGAGCACACACAAATTTGTTTACCCAGTTCACATCAATAGATGCTACGTCTCGGCCGAGCCTCACCTCGGAATCCACTAGATTCAGATAGCAATTACAAGGACAAGAAGCTTACAAGTGAACCGATCTAATGCCCTTCACTAGCACTTAGAACTCACTTTGTAACTCCTAACCTTAGAGAAAAACAAGAACAAGTTTATGCTATTACAAGTTTTTTTCTCTCACCTCACTATCAATGAATTACCGTAACTCTCTCTTACACCAAAGTTTCCCTTTTATATGATGTCCAAATCTGGAACCCCTTGCGATGACCTAACGCAGCTGCTGCTTTGATGTGTAACCAAACACAGTTGTTTTCCATGCTTGTGTCTTGAGCCAAACATGCCTTAAACATTTGAAATTACATGAGGACAAATGGTACAATCGATTAGCTGTAACCTTCATGTTGCCTCCTGTAGTGGTCCCAAAAGCATTTCCTAACTTGAGTTTAGTTTACACCAACTGTAGTTAGTACTTGAGTTAAGGCAGAGTACATGTTTGTCTTTATTCTTTTTGGTTGCTCATCACGATTTCATCTTCACAAATCTCCACCTGAAATCATGAAGCTTAAGCAAACAATTCCTGCAAGTCTTTTAAAGAAAGAGTACCTTTGAATCTAGTTTCCGGATTCCCGACTCGGATTCCCTGAATCTTACTACTCAGACTTAATCTGTAGCAAGTTCAAGGCAGCTTGATGCTTGCTTACAACCAAGGTTTTTATGAATATATCAGCTGGATTCTTCTCCGTTGATATCTTCACAACATCCACAACACCACTTGCAATCACATCTATGATAAAATGGTATTTAACATCGATGTGCTTAGTCCTTTCGTGGTGCACATTGTTCTTTGACAGCGCAATGACGCTTTGAGAATCACAGAAGATGTCTACACTCTTCTGATCATAACCAAACTCTGACAACAACCCTTTCAACCACACAGCCTCTTTTACTGCTTCAGTCAACGACATGTACTCTGATTCAGTAGTAGAAAGAGCTACAACCCTTTGCAGTCCAGATTTCCAGCTTATGGTGTTTCCACCAAGAGTAAACACTAGACCCGTGATAGATCTTCTTTTTGTCAGGATCTGGTGCATGATCTGCATCACAATAACCTACAATCTTAAACTTTGAGCTCGTTTTTTAGAATAATTTAGTTTTCAGAGTTTCCTTATCGTATCTTAGCACCCATTTCACACCAAGCCAATGATCTTTGATAGGTTGGCTCATATACCGGCTAATGATACCTACAGGGTAAGCAAGGTCCGACTACATTAGAGTAAGGTGTAGTCTTCATGAAATCTTCATCTCTTTTCAGCTCAGCTTCGGTTGCAGCACGCATTTTAAGATGAACTCCCAGTGGAGTCACCACATGCTTTGCTTCTCCCATGCCATATGTTTCCAGAATTATGTTTAAATAATCTTTCTGTGATAGCCATAAAACCCCAGAAGCTCTGTCTCGAATAATCTCCATGCCAAGAATTTTCTTTGCAGCCCCGAGATCTTTCATTTCAAACCTTTGACTAAGTTCCTGTTTTAACTGAGCTATTGCTTCTTTGTTCTTGGCAGCCACAAGCATATCATCTACATAGATGAGTAGATATATCTTTGAACCATCAAGCAACCCTTTAATATAAGTACAACTGTCATTATCACTTCTCACAAAGCCAATTTCAGACATGCATGTGTCAAATTTCTCATTCCACTGCCTTGGTGCTTGCTTGTGTCCATACAAGGATTTGTTTAAGAGACATACCTCATCTTCATTGAACATTGATTCATAACCTTTTGGAGGAGTCATGTAGATCTTTTCCTTCAGCTCTCCATGGAGAAAAGCCGTTTTCACGTCTAACTGCTCCAATTCAAGATCTTCTTGACCTACAACTGAAAGTAGTATCCTTATAGACATATGTTTCACTACTGGTGCAAAGATCTTATGATAATCGATTCCTTCCCTTTGAGCATACCCTTTGGCAACAAGTCTTGCTTTAAAACGAGGTTCCTCAACACCCGGTATCCCAAGTTTATACTTGTAGATCCATCTGCTACCAATGATCCTCTGATTCATAGGTCTCTTAACAACTGTCCAAGAATGATTCTTGGTTTGAGAATCCATCTCTTCATCCATAGCAAGCTTCCATTTCAGCCAATTGGAATCTCTTAGTGCATCTTTGTAAACCTCAGGCTCAATTTTATCCACATCTTCTGTAGTATAGAGAGCTTCAGCAAAATAATCTTCATCATCAAACCTTTTAGGTGCATGGATTTTTCTTCTGATTCTATCTTTCGCAAGATGATAGCTTGGTGGTGAGTGACTTAGATCATAACCTGCATCATCATCTTCAGTTTGAGTTATTAGGGTAACAGGATTTGGACTTACAATGACTTGTTGTTCTTGTGCAGGCATATGATCTCCACCTGAGGTGACTTCCTCCTCTGCATCAAGGTCTAGGTCTAAAAAAGATCTAGACTGTTCCTCATCTTCACTAACAACAATTTCTTGTTTAAGCAACAGATCTCTATATGTTACATTTTCTTGAAAGATCACATTTCTACTAACAATGTATTTTTTCTCTTCAACAAGCCAAATCTTGTAACCTTTTACCCCAGGTGGATATCCAACAAGAACTCTTTTCTTAGCTCTAGGGCTTAACTTTCCATCATCTGTGTGAACAAAAGGTACACACCCAAACCTTCTCAAGTAGCTATACACATGTAATTTTCCAGACCATTTCTTATCCGGTATCTCAAAGTTTAGAGCTGAAGATGGTGTCTTATTAATGAGAATAGTGGCAGTATGTGTTGCTTCTGCCCAAAAATATTTTGGAAGACCAGAATCACTTAACATACTTCGAACTTTCTCCATGATAGTTCTGTTCATGCGCTCTGCAACACCGTTTTATTGAGGCGTGTATGCACAAGTTTTGTGCCTCTGAATTCCTTTAGACTCACAGAAACCATCAAATAACTTGTTACAGAACTCTAGGCCATTATCGGTTCTGAGAGTCTTGACTTTCTCATCACTTTGGTTCTCCACCAGATGTATCCAATCAACAAATTTCTCAAATTCTTCATCTTTTGTTCTCAAGAAATAAACCCATACCTTGCGTGTGTAATCATCAATGAACGAGATAAAGTACTGGCATTTACCAAGAGATAATGGCATTGTTGGTGCTCCCCACAGGTATGAGTGAATGTACTCCAGTCTCTCCTTTGTATCATGATGAGCCAAATTAAAACCCACTCTTTTGGCTCTACCAAATATGCCATCTTCACACATTTCAAAGGTATAAACTTTCTTTCTATCCAAGAACCCCTTTTTCAACAAGAGATTCATGTTTTTCTGACTCATATGACCTAATCTCTTGTGCCATAACACTGTATCATCTGGTCGTTTTACAACTGACAGAGATTCTTGAGTAATGGGCCTCCATTGAAGCAGATAGAGAGTGTCGTATCTTCTTCCTGTAAGCAAAACCTGATCACCAGCCTTTATGTTTAACACTCCATTCTCAGACTCAAATTTGTAACCAGCTTTCTCAAAGGTTCCTAATGACAGAAGATTTCTGTCCATATCAGGGATATACCTTACATTTGTGAGCAATACACTTAAGCCAGCCTCATTTTGCAACCTGATTGAACCAACTCTTTTAACCTTAGCCATTGTTTTATTTCCCATACGAACAGAACCACCTGCTTCTTCATTCAATTCCTTAAACCACTATCTTTTATGTGTCATATGGTAACTGCAACCAATGTCCATGATCCACTCTTCTTCTAGATGTACATCGGTAGAAGATAATGATTCTGACACATATAAACCAGTTGCTTCAGCTGAGTTACCTTTCCGATTTGATGTTTCACCTTTATTGTGACCTTGCTTAGGCTAAGCTTTGTTCTTGTTTGGACAGGCATTCTTGAAGTGCCATTTTTCTCCACAGATTCAACACCCTTTTCTACTTTTGGACTTTGATTTGCCTCTTAAAACCTTTGTACCATTTTCTCTTTGCTCAGATCTTCCTCTCGTCTCAGTTTTTCCTTTACATAAAGACCTTCAGCTTGACCTTTGATACTTTTCTTAACAGACCCAAACTCAAGTTTTTTTTAGTATATTGCTGCAATAACTTCATCTAGGGTCAAAGTAGTTCTGCCTGAAATGTATTTCAAAGTATCTCTCAACTGATCAAAAGGCTTAAGTAGTGACATCAACAACAGAATGGCTTGATCTTCATCAGATATCATGACATTTATGTTTTCTAAATCTGATATAATATGAAGGAACTCATCAATGTTACCTTCAATGGACAGATTTTCAGACATCTTGAAGCTGTATAGCTTCTGTTTAAGATATATTCGGTTTGGAAGAGCCTTGGACATGTACAGCTTGTCCAACATGGTTAGCATAGCATCTGTAGTCTGTGCTTTCTTAATCTTCCTTAGGACTCTATCTGTAACACTTAACACAATCGTGCTTCTAGCCTTTCTCTTCTTTTCTTCTAAAGCTTCATGCTTTTCCAAAGCTTCTTTACCTTCCTCTTTTGTCTTGTCTGAAGCTTTCTCCACCAAAGCTTCAGTTTCTTTTAAAGCAACACTTAGACCCAAAATATCCAGATGAGCCATGAGCTTCTCTTTCCACATAGTGTAGTCTCCACGACCATCAAACTTTTCAACCTCTATCCTTGCCGAAGACATGATTCTGAGCTTGATAGAACTTTACATAACCACCAACAACGAACCAAACAGCTCTGATACCACTCTGTTAAGTCTTCTTTACCCTAAAGGCGTCGACTTTCCCAAAGAGAAGACCCAACAAAATTATGTTAAGAGGTTTATCTGTTAAAAATCAGAGATGTTGAAAACAGAGAAATTGCAGAAAAAATAGAGTTTAAGTGAAGAAGATGAAGCAGAGTTTGAGAAACGAAAAATAAAATAGAGCACACACAAATTTGTTTACCTAGTTCACATCAATAGATGCTACGTCTGGGCCGAGCCTCACCTCGGAATCCACTAGATTCAGATAGTAATTACAAGGACAAGAAGCTTACAAGTGAACCGATCTAATGCCCTTCACTAGCACTTAGAACTCACTTTGTAACTCCTAACCTTAGAGAAAAACAAGAACAAGTTTATGCTATTACAAGTTTTTTTTCTCTCACCTCACTATCAGTGAATTACTGTAACTCTCTCTTACACCAAAGTTTTTCTTTTATATGATGTCCAAAAGTGGAACCCCTTGCGATGACCTAACGCAGCTGATGCTTTGATGTGTAACCAAACACAGTTATTTTCCACGCTTGTGTCTTGAGCCAAACATGCCTTAAACATTTAAAATCACATGACAAATGGTACGATCGACGATCGATTAGCTGTAACCTTCTTGTTGCTTCCTGTAGTGGTCCCAAAAGCATTTCTTAACTTGAGTTTAGTTTACACCAACTGTAGTTAGTACTTGAGTTAAGGCAGAGCACATGTTTGTCTTTATTATTTTTGCTTGCTCATCACGATTTCATCTTCACACCACTCACCGCTTCGTTCCACCGCAAATAAGAGACGTGGACGATTCGAGGACGTCCTCAGGAACAGCTCGGTGAAATCTGGACTGCGAATCTTCGACGCCCATTGCTTCGAGAGGGTACGAAACTTAGCAACTGACTTCGCCGGCAATCTCGAGAAGACCTCGGTAATGAGATCAGTTGGGATTGGTTTCATGATTGATCTTCTTTTCATCAGAAATCGAACAGCGTTTATCAGGAGCCGCCGCTGGAGAAGGAAAGGTTTAGGGATACGACAAGGTTGAAATTTGGCGGTACGGACTAGGGAGCGAGTGATCTTGACGAGTGTTCGTTTGCGAGTAAAAAAGGGAAAATGATAAAGACATTATTGATTTGAATAAAGAAATGAGAGTAAATTTAATGGGCCTTTGGGCTTTACCATAATTGTGAATAAGCTAAGCCCATTTATTTCTAAAAGTGTCTACCAAACTTATGCCTAACATGTGAACAATCGTATGGAAGTAGACAGATAAGCTTCATTTTTTTTTTTTTGATAAAATGATAAGCTTCATTTTTGGACATGAAAGTGTTTTTTTTTTTTTCAGGTGACTACTACATATCTGAAAGCTGCTGGTTAACAATCATTTGATTAGGTAATAAACTAGTTTTTGAACTACTATAATAAAAGTTCAGTACTTGGTAATAAATGTGTCAATAGTGACAAATTCATTTCGACCAAAACAAAAAAAAGTAACAAATTCATTAGACTTAGCATTCCTCTTTTTTATTGGATTAAAAAGTTTATAAAAACAAAATAGAAATAAATAATCAATTTTAATTAAAACATCATTTATATACATACTTGGACAGTTTTCTCCAGCCACACATCAAAATTAAAAGATTCTTCCATGATCATTATGCATTTATAATTCATAAATTCTTTCCAAAATTTTCAAAGATTAACGTAGTCGGCCGGTTGATCCACCTAGATATATCAAGTACAATTAGAATAATTTGTAGGTTTTTTTTCTGCGAGGATTTTTCATTGAAATACTGAGAGAGCATCTGCATTGCAAACCCAGAATCATGTCTTCCGACATGCGGCTCGCCACTTCCCCCAATTTAAAAAAAAAAAAAATTGATTTTTTTTGTCGCAACGAATCACGTGGCCATCTTTTGGGAGAGACAATATCTTCCCAGAGACATTGTGTCGCTGATGGTCTGATTGGCACAAATAAATTACTAGTATTTAAAAAGAAATTAGTATTTATTTTTTCAAAAAAAAAAATTAATAGTATTTAAAAAGTTGACAAAAAAAAGAAAAGAAATAGTATAAAAAATAAGTGGATTTAGTGGGACAAGGTGGTAAGTAAAATGTGAACATAAGACGGGAGAGAGCATGGGATAAAGATGAAGGGAGCGGCGCTTAAATCTGAAAATGTCGAAACACGTCACTTCACTCTCACGAGTCACGATTGAACATGTGATTCTTATGTCTTGCAATGGCTCGTGACTCTTGCCTCTCTTTTCTCACGCCTCTCCAATTCTCCTCATCAAAAGAAGCAAACCAAAAGATAAAGATAATAAAATCCAAAAGCTTTTTTTTTTTTTTAAAGTGGTGTCTCAAAAGGAGAAAGAATTCTAGGAACCCAATAACACCCTCACTTGTCTCACTACATCGTATCACGGTAACATATTCGAACTAGGAATATAAACACAATTGACTCCAACCAAAATCAAACTCTTTTTTTTTTTTTTTACAATTCCATTGTTGCCTTGCTTTCATACCAAACAAAATTGATTTTAGTGCAACAAAATTGAAAACATTAAATTCATTTAACTTTTTTTAAAAAAATTGATCAATAAAGTATTATTTCATACCAAACAAATCGAATTTAATGTAACTTAACTGACTAAATTAAAATTCATTTAACTTCTTCAAAATTAAAAATAGATTTAGTTATATTAAGTTAAACAGAGGCTGAGTTCCCATCTTGACTTCAACCTCATCTGGAGACTGATTTGCCTTAAGTAAATGAATCACAATATATGTTGACTCACAAAAAAAAAAAAAAACAACTCCTCTCTAGTGCATGAGTTTTATTATGAGATCTCATTATGGGATTACCATGTCTGTGCTAATTGATCTAACTTCTAAAGCTATCAAAAAAAATGTGTAATAAGATTGGCAATACGACTGTTTGACATGTAGGGAACATCTACAAATAGGGATTAATTATTCTAGTTTTAGCCTAGGTAGAAATTATATACTGATATATATATGAAGTTGAAATCAAATTGTTAAAAGACATTTTGGTTTTTCTTTTGAAAATAACAGAATATGAGAAAGTAACGGTCACATGCGCGGGTGAAAAAAGGCAAATTCTTTTGGAAGTGAAGCGAACCGTGACAATATTTAAGCAATCACTTATTCTATCTAAGCTCCATTATCATATCCTCTTCTTCCTTCTTCACTCTCAGTCTTCTTCTTCTTCTTCTTCTTCACTCTTCTTCTTCACTTCAACACAAATGGAGAAATCATCCTCTATGAAACAGTGGAAGAAGGGTCCTGCTCGTGGTAAAGGCGGTCCACAAAACGCTCTATGTCAGTACCGTGGAGTCAGGCAAAGGACGTGGGGCAAATGGGTGGCTGAGATCAGAGAGCCCAAGAAGAGGGCAAGACTCTGGCTTGGTTCTTTTGCTACAGCTGAAGAAGCAGCCATGGCTTACGATGAAGCTGCTTTGAAACTCTATGGTCACGACGCATATCTCAACTTACCTCATCTTCAGCGGAATCGGGCACCTTCTCTGAGTAACTCTCAGAGGTTTAAATGGGTACCTTCAAGGAAGTTTATATCTATGTTTCCTTCTTGTGGTATGCTTAATGTGAATGCTCAGCCTAGTGTTCACATTATCCAGCAAAGACTAGAGGAACTTAAGAAAACTGGACTTTTATCTCAATCCTATTCTTCTAGTTGTTCCTCCACCGAATCAAAAACTAATACTAGCTTTCTTGATGAAAAGACTAGCAAGGGAGAAAGTGACAAGATCTTGGAAGGTGAATATGATGATCAGAAGAAACCAGAGATCGACCTGACTGAGTTTCTTCAGCAGCTAGGAATCTTGAAGGATGAAAATCAACCAGAAGCAAGTGAAGTAGGAGAGTGTCATTTCACTCCACCCTGGAGCGAGCAAGAAGAAACTGCAAGTCCTCTCAGAGGTCAGAGTTTCAGCTGGGATACGCTGATCGAGATGCCAAGAAGCGAAACCTCAACTATGCAGTTCGACTCCAGCAATTTCGAAAGCTATGATTTTGAGGATGATCTAGCTTTCCCTTCTGTCTGGGACTTCTGCGGAAGCTTAGATTGAGCAATAACTATTTCCTGTAGATCAGATTCAGAAGTACGCAGCTGGTTTTGGGTTTAGTGTAGTAGTATTTTGGAATATAAGTAGAAAGGGATATGCTGATCAGAGTGACAGTCTATTTTAATGCAGCAATAAAGTGAGTCAATGTACTTCTGAATATGAACCTGTTGTTCGGTTCTTTGGGGTATTAATTAAACATGGTCATTTTCTCTCTATCCTTAAGCTCAAGAGTTAAAAAAAAAGTAGTGAAAGTTATAGTCCTAAAAGAATGATAGGTTATGCGCAAGTAACCATGCAAAAGCTTCCCTTTCATGGAGATCATATCTTTCTGTTGATATCTTTTATCTACAGATCTTCAACAGGCCTAAACGGTAGGGGTGTTAAAATGGGTAATCCGACTCAATCCGACCCAAATCCATATGGGTTCGAGATTTATATGGATTACCCGACCCAACTCATTTATTTCATGGACAGAATTTTATATACTCAAACCCATAATTGTTAAATTCACTGGTCAAATGGGTTAAATGGGTTATCCATATATATATTAAATATAATTAAAAAAATCTAAAACATACCATATAATTATAAAACTAACAAGAATATCCAAATAAAAAATTAAATAAAAATATATAGTTATTAAAATAAATAAAAGCATCTTAAAATCACAAATCCATAAAACCATAAAATAATAAAACCATAAAACCAAAAAAATTAAATAACACTTGAATCTTCTTTTGATGCATCCGACTTTTTGATTTCTTCCGCTTCATTGTCTACAAATAATTTGAAAAAACAAAAATTAGCAAATTAAGTATGATAATAATAGCTACTATTAACAAAATACCGAATATAGATGAGAATGATTACCTTTTTCATCGACAACATAACCAAATAACCAAGATCTAGTACAAAGTAAAGCTTGAACATGTTTAGGAAGAAGTCGACGCCGATATTTGTTAAGAACACGAGATCCAATACTGAAAAATGATTCTGAAGCCACCGTAGTGATGAAAATTCTGAACCCTAATAGTTTTAGGGTTTAGATATTTTACATATATATTTTACATATTTATTATAAATTTAATAAATTTATGTTTTAATAGTAAACCCATGGGTAACCCAGAACCCAAATAGGTTTACCCACTAAATCCACAAACCCATTAGGATCGACCCACGATAACCCATTTAAGTATATGGGTATAAAAGTTAAACCCAAACCCATTAAAATAATTAGTAATCTGGATCAACCCATAGATTTTGACCCATTTTAACACCCCTCCAAACAATAGCTACAATGAAACTTCACGACATTCTCAGGTTTAAGCCATAAAAGGATCTCTTATCAATGGAAAGAATATAGAAAGATCAAACACGAAAGCGTAAACTTTATGAATATAACAACAACCTCATTGCTGAAGCACAGAATTCCTTTTCATTCCGATATAAGAAACAATGCAACAGATACACTAGTCATTCGAAAGAGAGTAATAATTTCTCAGTAACTTGACATTTCATCAATTTTCAAGTTTTGTGGAGGAGCCAAAAAAGCCTAACCCTAAAAATCATTTATATATAAGGGCATCACGACCGGGCCCAATACCAATGTAATGAATGGGCACATCCACGAGTTCTTCAATCCTCTCAACATATTGCTGTGCAGCCTTTGGAAGATCAGAGTAATTTCTGACCGAGGAAATGTCAGACTTCCATCCAGGTAAGACTTCATACTCCACCTACAAACATTTGCACAAACAAACAGAGTCATTCATCACTCCCACATTAAGAAACAAGTACCATATTCAAGACAAAAACTCTGCTTTCAGGACTTTATCATATACTATAGGAACAGGAGAAGCAAATGATTTGCCTGTTAGGTAAACAATTATAATCAAATTATTTGTGCTTCACTTAATATGTCAGAGAACTACACTTACTTGCAGTTCTTCAAGAAGACGAAGATCACCAGGGAATGATTCAACAGGGGTGCCATCACTCTTCTTATAAGCCACACCCAGCTGGATTTCGTTCAGATCCGAAAGTACATCAAGCTTAGTGAGATTAAGTGATGCAAATCCATTGATTTGGCAAGAAAATTTCAGCGCAACAAGATCAAGCCAGCCACACCGACGAGGACGACCAGTTGTAGTGCCAAACTCCTGTCCAGCCAACCTGAGAAGGTCACCACCTGGGCCCAAATTTTCTGTTGGGAATGGGCCTGAACCAACTCTTGTAGTGTATGCTTTTACCTGACAAAACAGGATCATCACAATTGCTTTCATATCTCTTTCATCGATTGCAGATTAGATGTTATTGAAGAGTAAATGCCAAATGTATGAGTGACATCAATGCTACTAAACTCCTAACAACAAAGGCTAAACGGTTTAAAGACCAGTTCAGAAAGAAAAAGCTGTGAGTGAATATCATGCTTACCACTCCAATTAAATCACCAACAACTCTTGGGGCAATACCAAGACCTGTGCAGATCCCACCAGCTGATGGGCTGGAGGAAGTAACAAAAGGATATGTACCAAA
Organism: Cardamine occulta; assembly: GCA_028015245.1. Lineage (NCBI taxonomy): Eukaryota > Viridiplantae > Streptophyta > Magnoliopsida > Brassicales > Brassicaceae > Cardamine > Cardamine occulta. The sequence continues at coordinate 2,574,370 of CM051380.1, read as the reverse complement.
GTCAATATCCAACATTGTAGCTTGACCACCTTCGACCAAAATCTTCTTCTTCTGAGAAATTGAGTCATTCATGAAATGGACAGTGTCAGTTATGTAGGGCTCCAATCTCTCAGCATATCTCTTGTATGCTTCAACTTCTTCCCGAAGCATGTCAGGAGTATATTTAAACCCTTGAAATCTTGCTGCAGCATCTGCTAGTAAAAGGTCAAGCTTTTGAGGTAAAGTATCCATGTGCCTGAGATCACCTACTCTAATACCATTCCTTATCACTTTACTAGAGTAGCAAGGACCAATTCCCCTCTTCGTGGTGCCAATGAACGATTTTGCAAGCTCAGATTCCCTAAGCCCGTCAACCTCTTGATGGAAATCGAATAACAAGTGAGCACGATCAGAGACCAAAATCCTTCCTTTACAAGAGACACCATTGGACTCCAAACCATCAATCTCTTTAAAGAGACCTGGCAAATGCACCACAACCCCATTTCCAATAACACAAGTAGTATCCTCGTTCAGGATACCTGAAGGCACAAGGTGAAGCGCAAATTTCTTTCCTTCCGAATTATATATAGTGTGTCCAGCATTAGCTCCACCCTACGATAGCCAAATCATAAAATTCAAACAAAAAGATTTAAACTTTGCAGGAACAATCAATCAGAGATAGAACCTGACCCTCCAAATCAATGCGAATTGCTCAACAAATTACTAAGAACAAGAGCTCAGCTTAAATTGATTGATACCAGATAATGATTTAAATACTTTAAAAGAAACAGATAAAAAGGTAAAAAACGTCAACTTTACCTGACAACGAGCAACGATGTCAAAATGTTGGCCTAAGATGTCAACGAGTTTGCCTTTACCCTCATCGCCCCACTGGCAACCTAATACACCTGCTACTTGGCTCAGTGATCCAATCCGTCCGAGAGACTTAGTGGCGGCTGAATCAGCGGCAACGCTAAGTGAAGCTGAGACAGCTGGACGTTTAGCAGAGCAAGCGACGAAGCCTCGAGAGTGGTGGAGCGTAGGATAACGGCGGTGATAAATAGCGAATCTCGGATTGGAATCGAGAGAGAGGGAAGAGAGAGACATCGTTGAGAAGAGAGAGAGGGTAAAGTCTTAGGGTTCGCCAGCACTCAGTATGGGTAACAGAAGAAGACCTTTTTTCAAACTGAGCTCAGGTGAATTAAAATGACCATTTTACCCTTTACCTGTAATATGTTCTTAAACCGAACCGGACAAAACAAAATTAGAATAACCAAATCGAAATTTGACAAACCGATCCATGATTTCACATCTGTTACTATTAGCATTAAACCGAAACCCAATTTAACCGTTCATAATTTCTCTTTCGAGTCATCAATTGAACCGAAATTTGGAATGAATATAATTTGGTTAAACCGAGACTAAAATCGGTTTCAGTACAAAGCAAGAACTAAACTGAATTTTAAAAAACAACGTTTTGCTTACATGCTATATGATACGTAATATGTGTATGCTTCTGCAGCTCCTGAGGTATTTACTTCCAAAGTTCCAACTATTTTCTGAGATTTTTGATCAGCTGGTTTTCTGGAGACATTCTTGTGGCAATCCGTAATCTTTAGTCCGGTTCACGAATTGCTCTCGTCTCCATGGATCATTGTGTAGCTTGAAATGTAGAGTCTGTATGAAAGTAGCGAAGATATCGTCGTTCTTCAGTTTAGAGAATTGGACAGCCCAATCTTCTTCATGTCCATAACTAGCTTTCTGTCTTTCCGCTTCAAGCAAAATCGAGTCGCGAAACAAGAATCTTTGCCAGAGCTTCTTTACATTAGCCAACCTGAATTGTATCTCCGTCTCGTTGAATCCCTGTGGGAGATTTCAGATTAAAATGAGTCTGAGACTAGGAGTAGTTAGTAGAGGGCAAAAGTGAGAGATAGTGAGAGTGGTTACTCGGAGAGTGTTTATGAGATTTGGAATGTCATCTTCGCTGACACGAACTGCAAAGCTTTCGTAATTGAGCATGTTCTCATAAGGCAAGTAGATTCCATCCTAATAAAGAGACATCAATGGGAACAAAAAGAACACATCATTTTCGGATCAGACAGCTTAAGTTTTCGGAAAACGTATAGAATGTGGTAAGTTCAAGGTATAATACCTGAATGATGACTGGGACGCATCCTTGTAAGATACTATCTTCCATGCGTCCACTCCAACCATCTCCAGGGAACGCACCACAGAAGATTGAATTGGCTATGTCCTTGTGGTAATTATCAGAACGCAATGGAGTTACAATTACATCTTCTGCGTGCTGCTTCCCAAGCTTACCTTCTTTGTTAGGACTTGAACCAAACTCTTCTGCTAGCTTCTGTCTGATTCCCATGCTATACCTGCATTAGATGTTATTGGACTGTTACATACTTGTCCACACTAAGAATGCTGTTTGAAGCACGGTTTAATTTTTAATTATTGACTTGACCATGACTTCTTTAAGCCAGATACTTACGAATCTTCTGGCCTTCCACTTTCATAAGCAGGTCCAAGATTCCCATTGAAGTAAAACAATGTTTTCCGCTTCTCCCGTGGCCTAATGATAAGCAAAAAGACAACAACTTTCAGGGTTCGAGTTAAAAGAGTTATTACTGAAACAATGTCCAAGAATCATCAGACACTAGAGATGATAGATAACATACCTCGCCGAGTAATTGGCACGCATTGAGAGCGGATCAGGAACTTTCCAAGCTGGAATCACGAGATCTTTGCGGGGGTCAAAGCAAGGATGAGATCCTCTCCTCTCCTCAGATATTGTGTCCCAGTTATCACCCCAATAAGCAGTTGTTGAATGGTTATGCTTAGAGTTCGTGTTGCCCCAATGAACAAGCATCATGCTATTCCATATCTCTTTAGGAGCATAGCAAGCACCTTCATCCCATGAGAAAAACTGCCTTTTTTCAGGCATAGAACATTTAGCCACATTAATTTTGGAGAGATCCGTGTAAAGAACAAAAGCATACATCACCGTACCCAAATATGGTCTCTCCCAGATGAGCGGTTCCAGTATGGATATTTCTCAGCGATGTGTTCATAAGCCCTTTTGTAGAACTCTAAGGTAAGTGAGCTTCTTAATCCGGTATGATTCTGAGAGTAATAAAAACATAGACATTATATAAGCTCTAGATCATCTGCAAGCAAAGAGTAAAATGGAGGGTTTCTCGACCCAACCTGCATGCTAATGTGAGGTGCATCATCAGCACGATTTATAATGCATGAATCAAGAACAGGGACAAAAAAGAAGTCTGCCTCTTCGCCATTTAGTGTACGATGAGCGGTTGCCAAAATGTTCTCATAGAATGCCATCTTCAGAATTATAAGAGGTAAAGAAGGGAAAAAATTATCTTTCATTTTCAAATTGAGGAGAAAATTGCTGAATTATGAGATACTCGACTCAAGGGTAGGGAAAAACCTGGGAACCATATAGAAAATCTGTCCATATTGTTGCATTCCTGTTATCATAAATCCTATTAACACACTCAAGCTTAAAATGCCGGCCCTGCAACATCAAATTCCAAGAATTGGAGATTTATAACTTTAGCAGCAAAAAAATGTGTTGACTTTGTTTAGAAGAAAAATAAAAGTATGGATTGTGACCTCAAGAAGTAAACTGTTGAAGTCTGGGGGTAGATCATAGATGTATATAAGGGGCCTCTTCTTCTTAACCACAACACTTAGATTAATGAGATTTCCAGGGACATTTTTATCACTTGGAACTTCAAGATGTGCTGGCCGAAGCCATTGTGGCCACTCTCCAACCGTTGAGAGAGTGGATGGAATACTACAATCTGTTCCAAACCAGCCTTTATCACACTGCAAAAGCCAAAAAAAAAACAAAAAGAAACACACACAGAGTTAGGAGGATTTAGATTAGGAATATGCAAACCTCTCGATACCAAGATGATAAGCTTATGACAGTGGATACAGTATTTTACCTGGCAGAAACCTCCTCTGCATTTTCCATGTCCAGAGCACTGATTAACACAAGTGCATTGTACAGGCACTTCGCAGTATCGTCCCCATAGACAATCGTATTTACAGTCACATTCCTCTTTGATTTGCACCTTTAAAGCATATGCCTCTTCTGGATCCACATTGCACCATCCTTTTTTGCTACTGTTTGTTGTTAAAATATCTAAGTCTGGTTTCGACCAATCTGTCATTTTATGTTCATCAGGATTCACCGGCGAACTGAAAATACATGTGTGAAGTCAGAGAGTTCTTAAGCTGGATTTGAGTAACAATGAGACTCAAGAAGAAAATAATCAGGTGAAACTTACTTGATTTGAAATCCACATGACTCTGCCACTGGACGATTTGGATATTTTGTGCCTTCTCCACAAAAGCACATTGCTCTTGTGGTATCACAATGTCTAGAACAAATCGAAACAACCCATCGACCATATGGCATCTCAGGTGTTTTCTCGTAATTGCATTCTAATCGCTGCTTTTGCGAGCAATCTTCGCCTACACAGAATCAGTCAAAGCAGCTTCATTTAAACACCAATGTCAATAGTTGTAAATGCTAATAAACATATCAATGTCATTCCTGTTGTTAATTTTCATAATAGCATAAGTACTAACCAGTAAATCCATGGAAGCATCGGCATATTCCAAATTCATGGTTACAAACACCTTGACCACTACATTCATTCAGACATTTTCTGCCACCAATTGACTGCCAAAAGAAACACAACCATTATAACCAAACCGAACAAACAACATTGTTTCAAGATACCAATATAAATCTCACCTCAATGATGTCAACTTCCTTGGCAACTGCATCACAACTAGAAAGCCATTGTCCAATCTCGGCTTTCCAAGAGGCATTTCGATAGACTACCGCACCGTGTGAGTCAGCAGGAAACCGGCTATCAAAGGCAACAAATGGTTGACTTGACTCTTTTGTTACTTGAGTGGTTGATTCATTGATTGGTCCACTAAGATTCTGAGCTTGCCTTACAGCAATAGAATCAAAAGAAGGCAACACAGGGCCAAGAAATAGATGAACAAGTAAAACCAGAACAATGACAGAAGCAACAGTGGCTATCTGATACCATGAGAACTTCCATTTCTGGGGAGAAAACATGGTCCTCAAAGACGAATCCAAAGTTGTTAGTTTTTTCAAACTTGACCGCCTGAATCAGAAACAAGAACTAGTTTGATACAAAACCCAATTTCTCAAGAAACAAAAATTAATGGCGTAAAACGATGACTCAGGAAGATAATTAACATAGTGGACTTAAACGAAACTGTCAAAGAAACTGAGGGAAAGCTATAGCCCACAAAACCAAGTCGGCGTAATTATTAAAAACATAATTAAAAGCAGCAAGCTTTGACCTAGAAACAATAGAGTTTTTTTCTCTCTCTCCATGACAAATTCGAAATGCAGAACACAAATGGCTCCCAGAAACCAAACAAATAAACAAAGCAGAGGAGTAACATTGAATCATAAGGATTTGAACACATTAGCTGGATCCAAAATGAAGGAGTCACAGGATTAAAACCAAACACAGAGCTATAAAACTAATTAGAAGAATCACGAGAATGGGACAGAACATTAAAGAAAGAAAAGGAACAAAACTCACCAGCTCCAGCGAAAAACGTCATGGGTTTACAAAATACAACTAAACTCAACAATGGAGGGATTTATATGATAATTACTAATTACAGAGAGATTTTAATAATAATAGTGACAATATTAATAATGGTTTGTCTGAAATTTGTAATTATTACAGAGAGACGACCACGGAGATCTCTGGCTGGCCGGGCGCAGGAAGTTGTCGTCGTGTGCGTCATCTTCCTATTCTTCCAATAATTTAATTACCACCGTCATTCTCTGTTTGATCTCCTTAACCGAATCAAACCGGTTTCTTTCCTTTTTCATCTATTTTGTTCTAACAAAACCAACTCAAATCAATCTTTATATTCCATGAAGTTTTAAGATCATATATCAATTGTGATTGAATTAAACCAGATTTGATTGAGAAACATTTAGATCATATATCATCAAGACATCAATCATTTCTAATCCACGAAGACTTTAACATTTTTTTCGAATAGTGGTCACTAAACAATGAAAGAATCACTTCAAATAATAAAATCATAAGTAAAAGTGAAAGTGATATACTTAAAGAGGAATCAGTTTTTCTTTTTTCTTTTTTTTGCGTTAAAAGATGAATCCGTCTACGGAATAATTCTTCGCAGGGGAGTTGACCCCTATGGGCAAAGCGGTAAATCTGTCTTTCTCAATCTACTCGTTTCCTTCCGTTGGTGGGTGACGCATTCCTCTAGTGGACAATTGCGTAATTTTACCAATTATATTTCCGGTGATAGCAATGTGTTATTTTATTTTTTCCTAGCATCGCGTCCTCATTGGTTATGGTCTCAACGAAGACTTTGCAAAAAGTCTTTAAAAGTTTGGTTGAGCTTTGCAAGTTTTAAAGCCGTCAAAAAAAAAAGTCTTTTTCCTATGTATATTAAATTCTTTAATTTACTTTTATTTTCTTGTTATTTTATGTTTATTTCTTTGGATCTCACCGAACAGTTCTAATACCTCTCAAGGCATCATTAATGGTAGAATCCTAATAGAGTTCTTATTAATATTATAATTCTAAATTTTAAGAATCTCATACTAAAAACTCTTAAAATAGTTCTAAAATAAGAATTTTTAGATATCTTTTTTCCTTATGCTAAGAACTCCTCTAATATTTATCATTATTTATTATTATAAAATTTTAAGAATCCCTCCTCTAAGAACTTCTAATAATGATGCTATGAAGAAGCCCAATATTCCATTACTAACGATTCTAGGCTCTATGCAATACATAATTTATTTTGAAAAATACTTGTTTTTAATTAATATTAGATACCAAAATAATCATTTTGTTGCAATCAAGTTAAGAAAAAACCAGGCAATTCATGTTATTCCATTTTAGACGGGGTTTACAAAATTTTAAGAACTAGTGACTGCTAATTTTGCTCCCAACTTGTATTTTAAAACTTGATTACAAAAAAGCCACTATTTAAAACTCATTCAAGTTGACAAGTTCTGCCACTTTTTCAAACAGCCAATAAGAAAACTCGTTAGAATTTGTTAAGTTGTCACAATCTACCATAAATCGTGGTTGATAATTGGTATCTAAATTGAAACAAAAAGATTCCATTCAAAGCTAGTGGGATGAGGTGAAAACATGAGAGAATTATAAATATTAATACAACAGAAAGACTCTAAATAGAATCTCAAGTTTTATTATATTTGAACATAAATGGCGATGCACAAACTGCTCTGAGCATGATACTGTAATGAGACTGGACGATACAATTATTTTTCTAATAAGTTTTAAGTTATGGAAGGTTAGTTTGAAGTTTTTATTTTAATTGTAAAGTGAAGTCAACGGAATACCGCTGGAATATTCCACAAAGAAGGCTTCCTCGGTCTAAGGATGGATGACATTGACATTTGACGTACAAGGCATATATATCTCTACTATTATCAATCTGCATTATTAAAAAATGAAAGCGTACATTTTTTTTTATAAAAAGAAAACAAAAAAAAACATACATTTTACAGACCTTTATTTTCCTTCTCCAAAACATACAAGAAGAGACGTGACAAACAAGAATATTTGCAACACCTTGGGAAAAGAAAAAACGATTTATGATTTATGATTTATACATAAGAAAAACGAAACTTGATGATCTGGTTCGGGGAAAGAATGTCTTAGGCAGAGTCGATTTGGGTTTCACCGGGAAAAAGAAGAATCAATAAGAAATCTCTTTAGTGTTTTGGCCACTTGCACCATTTTTGGAACTTCCCCTCTAAGACCTATGCATCTTTCTGAGAGAACAATAAAAGATTCCATTCGACGACGCTCTTCTTCTGTAACTTCACCCATTTGCTCCAACATCTTTGGATCAACAATCTCATCAATTCTTCCTTCTCCCATGCATTTTGACAACCAATTTGGAAACTTTCTATTTTCTAAAGTTTTCCATTCACTCCGACCATAAAGTTCACGAAATCTTTCTTCTCCTGTCAAAAGCTTTTGCATGAAAATTCCAAATCCAAACGTATCAGTTTTCTCTGAGACCACACCATTGATCAAATAGTTATCATCCATGTAGTCGTAATCTCCTCCTACGCAATGACAGCCAAGCTTGACAAAAGTTTCTCCTTGTGGAATTGAAACACAATGAGAGAAATTACACAGCTTAGCGACACCATCTTCATCCAATAAGATATCTCCTAGACGCAAAATCCTATAGACAAAAGGTCTTGGAAACGCAGTGTGAAGATAAGCTAAAGCAGTTGCAATATCTTCAGCTATCTTCATTCTCTTTCTCCACGACACTAGTATTTTCAAATCTAAAGTAGAAGGTTTCTCTACAGTACGATAAACCACAACTGGACGTTCAGATTCAAGACAACATCCCACCAACTTCATGAAGTTCTTGTGACCACTCACCATTGATGATATCGCTATGTCACGGCAAAAGTTATCTCGGTTGTACTCGTTAACTCTATACCTCCATTTCTTGATGAGTATCATATTATGGTTATTGTTATTACCTGAATACCAATCGTATGGAAAATCATCATACAATTCAGAGACACGATTGGATTCGCTGTAAGTGTCGGTAGCTTCGATGATCTGAACAGCAGAGAAGAATTTGATGGGATTTGATTTGCCATCACAACATTTGATGAGCTCTTCTAACAATATTTCTCCTCTCTCAAGTCCTCGGACTAATCTCTCCTTTTCAACAATGGATCGTAAACTTTTCTTCTTCCACCAATCCATCTCAGTAAATTCAGAAGGTTTTTTTACTTTGATAATACAAATTACCAAGATTGAAGATCACATACTTATTTTGAAAGTTTGTAAGGTGAAGTCGACGAAACACTTTATCAAGGGGGGGGGGGGTGGAAAGTCAACGAAACACCGTTGGGGAGTAATGTATTCCACAAATAAGACTTTCTTGGTCCAAAGGTTGTTGACAATGGCTTCCAAAGTTCTATGCATCTTCGTTTTTCATAACTTTGGTTTATTATCATAATTTCCGTTTTCTCTTCATGAATTTGTAACCAATATTTTACCATCTTTATAGATATAATATATATATATAGCGTTTAAATAGATTTTTTTAAACAACATTATAGTACCTTTGTCACATAAAAATGTAAATATTTTTTTTTTCGCTATATTTTAGAAAAAATAATAATAATCTGTTTACCATAAACAGAGTGTGGAAATTTTTTTTACCAAAAAGGTAAAATAAAAATAAGAGTGTGGAAATTTCAAGTTACCAAAAAGTAGATGATTCATACGTTCTCTTCGCCAAAATGGAACTAATCAATACATAAAAGCGAAAAAAATTGAAACTTGATGATCTTATAATACCAACATGAAGCAATCTTATTTTCATAGCATTCCAATTTCTCTATAAAACGACCTTCAAACCAATCTTTTGAAACATTTTGTCTAACGCCTACCACACAATACCTTTTATTTTCCCCAATACCTGAAATATTTCAATAGTATTCAAATCCGTTTAAAGTCTGATTTAGGGTAACTGGTAAGGACGGAGGCAGAGTTGTCTTGAGCAGAGTTGACTTGCGTTTCACCGAGGAGAAGAAGAAGTGGTTTTAAGAAAACTTTTAAGTTCTTTGGCCACTTGCATCATTTTTGGAACTTCCCCTCTAAGACCAATGCATCTTTCTGAGAGGACTAGGAAAGCTTTCATTTGATAAACCTCTTCGTCTCTTCGTCTATAACATTTTTGGATCTACGATCTCATTCATTTTTCCCTCTTCGATGGATTTGGACAACAAATTTGGAAACTTATTCGAATGATGCCAAAGCTCATGAAATCTTTTCTCATGTGAAAAGCTTTTGCATGAAAATTCCAAAGCCGTAGGCATCACTTTTCTCTGAGATTATGTGATTGATCTTAAAATCATCGTCCATGTAATAGTAATCTCCACATGCAAGATCAAGCTTGACAAATGTTTTTCTCCTTGTGGAATTGAAACGCAATTGGAAAAATCACTAAGCTTCGCGATCCCATTATCCAATATGATATTACGAAGATTCATATTCGCATATACGAAGGGCCTTGGGAAAGCAGTGTGAAGATAAGCTAAAGCAGTTGCAATCTCCTCTGCCATCTTCATTCTCCTTTTCCACGACACTATGACTTGAAGATCTAGATTACCATATTGCTTCTTTTCACCATAATACACCATAGTTGGATATAGCAACTCGAGACAACATCCAACCAACTTCGTGAAGTTCTTGTGACCACTCACCATCGATGATATCGCTATGTCGTGGCAAATTTTTCTTGGGTAGTCAGGCATTCCATAAACCAAGTTATCAACGAGAATCATACGATTGTTATCGAACATACCAGAATTATACCATGTCACACGATCAGATAATTCAGTAACACATATTTCGGCTTCTTTGAGAGATGTTACACTTGCAGACATTGCTGGTGGCTTTGATGATCTAAACATTCGATCAACTCTTCTGACAATATCGCCCCTCTCACAGGTTCTCGGACCAACCTATGTTCTTCAGCAATTCCTCGTAACCTCTTCTTTTTCCACCAATCCATCTCAAACCAACGATCAAGTAGAAAAAAAAAACTTTAAAATAAACCAAGATTGAAAAACGAACATTAGCTCAGATGTAAAGATAAGTCTTCGTCGTAGTTGAATATTCCACGAAGCAATATTTCCACAAAACTGGACAAATTTCGTAGTTACTTTCCACATCACATTAATTAGTTTTCCAAGAAAATGCGTGGAGAAAAAGTTCAATGATTATGAGTTTGTGTTTTTCTTCATCAATAACATGTATTACATTCCAAGCATTTTCCTTAGAAATTCAAATAACCTTTTACCACATCACATGAATTTCTAGGCAACGATTTATCTGGTTCCATACATAAGAAAAACGAAACTTGATGATCTGGTTCGGGGAAAGAATATCTTAGGCAGAGTCGATTTGGGTTTCACCGGAAAAAGAAGAATCAATAAGAAATCTCTTTAGTGTTTTGGCCACTTGCACCATTTTTGGAACTTCCCCTCTAAGACCAATGCATCTTTCTGAGAGGACAATGAAAGATTCCATTCGAAAACGCTTTTCTTGTGTAACTTCATCCATTTGCTCTAATATCTTTGGATCTACGACCTCTCCAATGGATTTGGACAACCAATTTGGAAACCTTATTTCTAAAGTTTTAAAATCAGTCACGGAATGTTTCTTCTCCTATTAGAAGCTTTTGCATGAAAATTCCAAAGCCGAACGCAACAGTTTTCTCTGAAACTACGCCATTCGAGAATATTGTTTCTTTTCACCATAATAAACCAGGACCGGAGATCCAAACTCAAGATAACATCCCACCAATTTCATGAAGTTCTTTTGACCACTCACCATCGATGATATCACTATGTCGCTGTAACAGTTTCTTGAGTAGTCGAAATTTCCGTTATTGACTAGTATCATGCGATGGTTATCGAGCTTACCTGAATACCATCTCCCATGATCATACAATTCAGAAACTCGATTCGGAAATTGTCGGTGGCTTTGATGATCTGATCAGCAGAGAAGAATTTGATTTGCCATAGCAATATTTGATGAGATCTTCTAACAACTTCTTCCCTTGCTTTTGGCTTCTGACCAATCTAGATTGTTCAACAGGAACCACTAGTGACTTCTTCTTCCTCCACCAACCCATCTTAAACCCTACACAACAAACAATCTACTTGCATGGTACTGTCTTCCATACAAAGAACATTTAGATACTTAGATTATCTATCTATAAAGTTTTCGTTGAATACTCAATTAAGTGATCCTTCCGCCTAAAGTTATCCACGGAACTTGGGAGAAATTTCAAAAATGTATTCCCACATCAATTAGAACTACATGGAAAAAAATAAGTAAATTGTTATCAATTGGAACTACGGGAATTAATAAGTCGTATATAAAATAAAGTCTTTGAAAACCTAACTTACCTTGGAGTCAGGACTTGGGTAACAGAAAATTCATATTTGAAAAATATTTTGAATATACGAGATCATTGTTGAAACATTTCGGCTTGTTCGAGCGAAAAATCAACAACTATACTATAATGTCTGTTAAACACATGACAAAGTGTATGTATTGTTATTTGTCGACCAACTTTAGAATTTTTATGTCAAAATGTGGAAATATCGTAGAAGTAAGTAACGATGCTGGCGCCTTAACATATCAGGTTCGATTCCCAATTTTCTTCGTTATGACGTTAGAAATGGATATTATTGTCCATATTGACAAATAAAAAACAAATCATAATATGTTTAAGGATGCGTCAAGTATAGATATACACGTCTCATTTGACCAAAAAAAGAAGAAGATATACACGTCTCTAACAGATTTTGTCTGGCAGTCGACTATTTTGTTATGATTATGTACAATCACATAAAAAAAGAACAGCATGTAACTCTGCTACATGAATTAAAGACAAATGATCTTACATAAGAAAGTTGTAGCTATCTGCCTGAAAAAAAAGGTTGTAACTAAACTCAACAACTCTTATTTGGTCTTTTGTTCTTTTCCAGTTTTCCCCTTTGCTACAAAATATATTGGAGAATATGAATAAAGCGGTGAACAGAATACAGCTAAAAATAACATATGATGATCAACTCGTTCTTTAGTTTGTTTTGATTTTTCATTTATTTATATCTTAAAGGAAATTTTGGTTAGATAGATCAACCACTTCAATACTTTTGTACTTTCAAACTATTTATTCTTTAAAAATTTCATTTAATTTCTACAAACCGGGAAAGATTCTCGCACTTTACACCGCACATAAACAATCTGAAGCATGGCAACCATGTGAATAAGCAAAAAACCAAAGGCTAGGCGTTGGCGAAGAGAAGGGCAACAAGAGGAAAAAGTGAACTAGAAAATTAAAAACATATAGAACAAAGTGGAGCACTTAACATCCATATAATATATAGTATATCAGTCAGCAACTATAGCGTATCATCGGACATCAACTATATCTTGTTTTAATAAGAATATTAAGCCGGATTGGTAAACAATGCCGGAGTAGAAGTATTTACAAAGATAAACACACAAATTGAGGATTCGTTCTGATCGTGCTAACACCTTAATTAACTTGAAAATTACATAAATTTAGGAAATCCATCAGGGGATTATGCCATGTTGATGATGTTCACACAATCTGTCCAAGGAAACTATCTCTATCTATCTCCAAACATTAATGCTTTCAACTCAAAGTGAACTGATGACATGCATTACCGTATATTCCAAAACATTTTGGTCATCCTCTGCGTTGCAACATAACCATCCTTCTCCAATTTATTGGTAAAACCAATTTTGGGTGGTCGTCAATGAGTGTCAAGAATTTTGTAACATTGTTTTGTTTTGGATTCAACTGAAATAAAGCTTTTGATTTGAAATATCTGGACGTAACATTTCCATTTTTCTTCTTAACTTTACATAAAAACCCTATAATCATTGGAAAGTCCAACTAACACTTTTTACCACACATAAACAAGCTCCTCAGTAAAAAATATGCAATACAAACCGACATAACATAATAATTATTAAAATCATGGTTTAAACTTAAAATTAGGACTAATCACTCAAATTCCATTGGACGTAATTTTGTTGGCCACTGCATATATAGTTCAAATAGGCTAAAACAAAATAAGAGATAAGGGGGCATTTTGGAGTCTGAAAAGAAATTGAGGGGCTAAAATCGAAAGAATAGAAAAAAACGCTTCTGCCGTGTTCGAAAGTTTGATGTGTGCCTCGTGATCATCTCCTCACACGCATCTCCGTACATAATCAAATCAATCAATAAAAATCCAGTTAACAACACACTGATCAATTCTTTCAATCTCTCCCATTTTATCTGCTCCCCAATTAAATCGCAAAGTTAATTTTGCGAATTTTTTTTCTGGTTGGCTTATTTATTTTATCCTTTAAAAAATTCAGCAAGTTGTCTTGAAATCTGAGGTGTGAGCCATTGGTTTTCTGTAAATCTCCGAACGATTTTGGGGTTTCTTCTACTGTCGCCTCTTCACATTAGCTTTGGTGTTTTTTGAGGACATTTCTATGGTGATTGCTGCAGCTGTCATCGTGCCTTTGGGCATTCTCTTCTTCATATCTGGTCTCGTTGTGAATCTCGTTCAGGTTTGGGTTTTTTTAAATTTCGAAGCTTTTTTAGGTTTTGTCTGTGTTTTGATTCGTTTCTGGTGTTACTTGTTTTAGATTCTGTTGATGTTGTACATTGTAGATCCTCTCTTCTTTTTACCTCCGTAGTATTGATTCACTGTTTTTAGGGTTTCCGTCTGTAGAATGGTTTCTTCATATTTGTCGGTGCTGTTAATATTTGAGAGAGAGTGAGACAACACATCTGAGTCTAAGCTTCAAAATTTACTCATATAGCTTCTTCATCAACTGAGCTTAAGAGTATTGTTTAATTCTGCGATTAAGTATCACTGTCCTAAGATTTATGTAGATTTATTCGCAACAGTCTCTAGGTTTTGGTATCGAGGAAGGAATCTTCATGTCTAAGTGTCAAAGACCCTTTTTTCTCTCAACTTTGTTTGATTCAATTTGATGTTTATAACATATTGTTTTCAGGCACTTTGCTATGTTCTCATTCGACCTCTGTCTAAGAACACATACAGAAAAATCAACCGGGTTGTTGCAGAAACCTTGTGGTTGGAGCTTGTATGGATTGTAGACTGGTGGGCTGGAGTAAAGGTATCCACAAACTGTTTCCTTTTTAGTGAAATGGTCATTAAGCAAGCCTGCACCTCTATATCATTTCTTTGGAAGCTTATATTTTTAACTCAGTTAGTGTACATATGACCCATATGTAGATTTTGTTTATCTTATTTAACTTTATGAGGTTCTCTGAAATTTCTTGTTTCTTTTGCTCTAGATCCAAGTGTTTGCTGATAATGAGACCTTCAATAGAATGGGTAAGTTCATGTTTATTGGCAATCAAAACAATCCCTGTAACTTCATTGACTGTCCTACAATTTTCTTCCAGGCAAAGAACATGCTCTTGTCGTTTGTAATCACCGAAGTGATATTGATTGGCTTGTGGGATGGATCCTGGCTCAGGTATATAGTTTAATCTTACAGTTTCATGTATCTTCTTTCTACACAACGTTTTTGTTTGAATGCATAAGTGGAGATCAACATAGACTTCTTGGTGACCAAGCTTGTGTATTTGCAATTGGACAATTTGTTGCTTCCTAAGTTTCTCTAGTGGATATATATTCTCTTAAGTAAAAGGTTATAGTCCCGAATGATCCACTGGTGAGATAAGAGAGAATATAGCATCATCATATTTGCTCTAACAGGCTCCATGTTATGCTGTTTACATCTTTTAATTTATTGTTTCATATTTTCTGTCCTTGCAGCGGTCAGGTTGCCTGGGAAGTGCATTAGCTGTAATGAAGAAGTCTTCCAAATTTCTTCCAGTATGTGAACATATTAGCTTACTGCTGTGCTTACTAAATTTTAAAGAAAATAGTAACCTTTAATTTCATTTCTGAATCTCTGCTTTTAGTTAGAAACTCATACCTGGCTGTGGGTTGTTTTAGGATAATACACTTCTTATCCTTTTTATTAGTTACATACTCCAAAGTATTCATAAACATAGAATTATCCCACACACAGGTCATAGGCTGGTCAATGTGGTTCTCGGAGTATCTGTTTCTGGAAAGAAATTGGGCCAAGGATGAAAGCACTTTAAAGGTATGGGTTTGTATTCTTCTTGTGCAACTTATTTAGTTTTTGCTCGTGTGTAAAATGCTCACCTGCATTAACCTCGTTCATGAAGGCATTAGCCTGAAAATGCAGAATCTTCATTTCCAAACCATGAGTTATGTGTGTTTGTCTAAATTTACAGTCAGGTCTTCAGCGCTTGAGCGACTTCCCTCGACCTTTCTGGCTAGCCCTTTTTGTGGAGGGAACTCGCTTTACAGAGGCTAAACTTAAAGCGGCACAGGAGTACGCAGCCTCCTCTGAGTTGCCTATCCCTCGAAATGTGTTGATTCCTCGCACCAAAGTGAGTTGTATTATTTTTCTTTTTTACTCATTATTACTTGGACAATCTTCACTGTACCTTTTAAGAGAAAAATAATTACCATTATTGATCCAAAATCTCAATGCATGGTCTGGATCCAAAATCTATCTTATACTTACGGTTTCATCCGATGACTTGGTGGTTGTTATTGTGTTTCCTGCCCTAACTACTAGGCTTGGCTTGTATTTTTATTTCAGGGTTTTGTGTCAGCTGTTAGTAATATGCGTCCATTTGTCCCAGCCATTTATGATATGACAGTTGCTATTCCAAAAACTTCTCCGCCGCCCACAATGCTAAGACTATTCAAAGGACA
Organism: Cardamine occulta; assembly: GCA_028015245.1. NCBI lineage: Eukaryota > Viridiplantae > Streptophyta > Magnoliopsida > Brassicales > Brassicaceae > Cardamine > Cardamine occulta. The sequence goes on along the minus strand of CM051380.1, from coordinate 2,557,905 downwards.
ACCTTCTGTGGTAAGCAAGTAAAAATATGATTCGGTCCTTGGTAAGCAACATATAGCAGTTACATCTTGAACTCCTCTCACAACGAATTTCAAAGTATTTACTGCCTTGGATCGCATCATTAGCCATTTTCTTTTCAATGGAACTGAATCGAATATAACTGTTTATTTCTTTACTTGCATAATGTGTTCGAAACCGTAGGACTCATTGCATCCCAAAGCTTTTTTGAACTCTTGACCCCATAAACCCAAACTATTGCTGCTAATTTCAGGTGCATGTTCACATCAAGTGTCACTCGATGAATGACTTGCCTGAATCAGATGAGGAAATTGCTCAGTGGTGCAGAGATCAGTTTGTGGCTAAGGTAAATATTATGTATTTATTGATATTTTCACTTCTCCTTTATTAGCAACAATAGTTGGTCAGACTCCAGACTGAGAAGCTTAGAAAAAAATTCATTTTGAGACTCTCATCTCGTCTCTGAAATACAGGATGCACTGTTGGACAAACACATAGCTGCAGACACTTTTCCCGGTCAGCAAGAACAGAACATTGGCCGTCCCATAAAGTCCCTTGCGGTGAGTGTCTCAAAAGTAAAAAAATTCGCTTAGTTCCATCCATAAACTCATAAATCAGTTGATCTTGTTCAAGGTGGTTGTATCATGGGCATCCCTAGTAACTCTTGGAGCAATGAAGTTCCTACACTGGGCAAAACTCTTTTCCTCATGGAAAGGTATTGCGCTATCGGCGCTTGGTTTAGGTATCATCACTCTCTGTATGCAGATCTTGATACGCTCGTCTCAGTCAGAGCGTTCTACCCCAGCGAAAGTCGTTCCAGCCAAGCCAAAGGACCATGACCACTCAGAATCATCCTCCCAAACAGAAATGGAGAAGAAGAAGTAAAAACTGGATCTCACAAGATCAAACAACAAACACAAGAAGAAAGCGTCAGTTTTGTTATAAGAAACAAAAACAAAACAAAAAAACTACCCAAGTGAAATCCCTTAATATCATCAATTCCGTTTTGTTCAGCTACTGTTACTACTACTATGTTACTAGTACAACCACTCAGCCTATGTCTCTTAGTCGATTGATGTATAGGGTCATGATCAAATCTACGATTTATCCCTATACACCTTGGGATAGTTTTCTCACGTGCATAGGCCTTTGTATTACAATTTGGGATTGATATTAGACTTTCCTTCTAAATACCAATTGTTTTTTTCGTTCTTACTGATAGGGTCGAATTATTAGCCTTAAAATATGTTATTGCAAGAGATTCATGGACAAGAACAAGAAGTGACACATGTTAGAAGAATAAAGCAGAATTCCGTTGATGGAATTAATTATTTGATTAGGCAAAATTCAACTAGTACTACTTGGTTTTGCCGTAAACTTAGGGAGAAAATCAAATAAAATGACACGTTTTTTGTCTTTCCATTTTTGAGATAGAACACTTTTAACTGCATAGATCTTGTTGACTGCATAGATTTTAACTGCATAGATCGTATTGACAAAGTCCTATTGACAGACGCGGAGTATATCTCAAATATTGCGAGCAAAAGAGGCCTCACTGGCCATAACGGGCTCAAGCACTTTTAGAGATACTACCCCACGAAAGTCTTATTGACCGTCGTGTTGATCTACCGGAAAATTCTACCGTCGTATTGATCTACGGGAAAACTCTACCATAGTTCTCCGATGGATCTTACACTAAGGATATAGATCGCAACCTATGATTGAATGAAAGAAAGCAAGGTTTATGCCGATGTTTGATCTACGGGAAAACTAGAGAGAGTTTTAGAGACTCATTAGAGAGAAATCAGAGAGAGGTTTTTCTGGAAATTTCTGAATACATTATAGTGAAGCGGTACACACATATTTATAGTGGAGGTTAAGTCTACGACATAAGCGCTTACCTCGACCATAAGTTATTGCCTCATCAAAACCTATACTCGGAAAACCGGTGGGACAAAACCGAAAGCACGGAAAAAGAGCACAACAACTTACGCTTGACACCTCAGCGATATATTATCGCTTTATTTATGCGATTACATCATCGCTTACATCATATACTGCATAGTTGAACACATTAATTATACATAATTTACATGATATTATACCTTTGAGATGCCTGCTTAGTTTCTGTTTAGTGATCTATCTCGGACTCGAGAATATGTTTTTCGCAACAACCATATTCATCTCCTGGGCATTCGTTCTTTATCTCAGGTTCTTGAAATTCTTCTGTTGTTTCCATGTTCACGTTAATGAGCATTCTTCCGATTTCGTCTAGGTCCATGTAGGGAGATTCAGGGAGTTGTGCATCTTGGAAATACTCTGGTGGATAGTTTTGAGACGGTGGAGCTGGCTTTATCTTCTTGGGTCGGAACTTTCGTTTTTCTGCAATATGCTCTTGTTTCGTCATGTAGCACTGTAGGTCTTCATCAAGGCTCATCTGGTAGTCTATTGGATAGTAAGTCCAATTCTGGTTGAATGGAATTGAGAACGTTTGTTGAGCGTTGTTGAGGCGAAACGCATGGGTTTGGAAATCTTCGTATGCTTTGTTATCACGAACGTTGAAGTCTGGGCGAATACCATTCTTGAAGTCGGTATGGTGAATGAGAGTTGGTAGGGAATGAACTTTCTTTGATTTATTATTGGCGTGTACAGGCCTGCGGAAGAAGTAGATTGTGTGTGGATTGAAGAAAGGGTTGATACCTCCTTTTGCCGTAAGCGTCTTGAACGATATGTTCATCGCCTTTGCGAATTCCTTAGCTTCGCTCCGGGTTGACTAACGGGCTGAACCAGGTCAAGAACGTTGACAGACATTTTTGTTGTCCTTGAATTGAGTTAATGTATTGATATAACCATTGAATATCGAAGGTGATGCCGATGGTGTATACTGAGCACAGATACCAAAGAAAACAAAGGACTTCTTCTGGTATGTTTGAGTTTTCTATTCGGTATAAGTGGGCATATGGGAAGTTAGGATGGATTCCCATTGGCGCAATGTAGTGACAATTGATTCCATGGTTTGATATGATGAGTGACTGATATTGGAAGATCTTGTCTTTTAGACGCTCGTGAAAGTTCCCCGTATTGATTAGGTGATGAGCGTCTTCAGGTACGTTGGCATTGAAGTCATAGTAACTTCTGTTTGAAGAGGAGGAGCTCGTCATAATGTGGATTTCTTGTAAGGGATTCCTTCTGAGCATGTCTGCTAAAACATTCTTTGAACCCTTTAAATAGAACGAATCGAAGTCGTACTGAGAAAACCATTCACTCCAGCGTAGCAGCTGTTGATGTGGGACCATTTTTTGCTTGAATTGTAACATCTTTGGGAAAGAAGACATATCCATTTCGATGCGAAATTTATGTCCAATCAGATGAAATTCGAACTTCTCAATAGCTTTTTTAACGGCTAGGATTTCTTTGAACGTTGAGTGGTAATGCATCTCTGAATCTTTAAAGCGTCCACTTTTATATCCGCAGATTTGACGTTTTCCATTAATCTCTTCAAATAATATTGCTCCCCAATATTTGTCACTTGCGTCAGTCTGAAGGATACGTATTCCCGAGGAGGGAATCTTTAAAGGTGGTAGCTTTTGTATTTCTTGCTTTAGTTTTTTGACTGCTTCTGTTTGTCTTTGTGTCCAATGTGGGGGATTCTTTACTAACATCTTTCGTAATGGCTGAGTCAGCTGCGAGAGTTGTGGGATAAAGTCGCTGAGGTAATTGATTACTCCAAGGAATTGCTGGACTTGTCGTTTTGTTAGATTATTCTCTGGAAAGACAAGAAGCTCTGTAGCTAGATGGGCTTGAGGTGCAAATTGGCCCTTTGTGATTTGCATTCCAAGGAAATCGATTTCGGGCTGGGCTATAATCATCTTTCGGGCCGAGAGCATTATCCCGTGTGTTTTCACTATGTCATGAAACTGTTGGAGGGATCGAGTATGATCTTCTTCATTTGTTGAAAATAGGAGGATGTCGTCGATGTATATTAATGCGGTATGGATGAGTGGCTTAAATATACGTAGCATCGCCTGCTGGAAAAGTGATGGTGCTGTCTTAAGACCGAATGGTAAAACCTTCCATTGGAGGTGGCGATTAAGCGAACAAAACGCCGTTTTAAATCTTTCTTCGGTTGAACACCCAGTTGCCAAAATCCGACTTTAGATCAAACTTGGAAAAGATTGTTGCTCTAGAGATGTTGAAAAAATGATCTTCTTATTTGGAAGTGGAAATTTGACATCTTGGAGATGCTTTGGTTTAATGGTGTGTAGTCAATGACCAATCTTAGTTTTCCTCGTGCCTGTTCTGCTCGGTTGTTAACGTAGAATGCCTTGCATGCCCATGGTGATTCTGTAGATGAGACTATTCCTTGGCTGAGAAGCTGGTCGCATTCTTCATTGGCTTGTTGTAGTAATGCAGGCGGCATACCTGCGTGGCTCGCTTTTGTTGGAGTTGTGATCACATTTTCTTTGAAAGGTAATGACACAAAAAACTCCTGATTCAGCCATAATGGGTTCTTGCATTTCTGAAGAAATTCATTGTGAGAGTCTGCACACGAGAGTGTTTCAATCTCTGTCTTAATTGTCTCAAATGTTGCCGTCATCGGGTTCGCAATCGTAAATAGTCGCGGTATTGTTATAAAGGCTTTATAGAGAGCTTTCTATTTGATTCCTCTTGGCTCGATCGAGATATCAAACTTCTTCTTTAATGCATAATAGGAATCCCATCCCAGTATAAGATCTTTTCCTGGAGCTGAAGATCCGAGGACTTCGGTTGTAATTTGACATTCTGGGAAAAGTTCTATAGTGATTGGCTTTGATTTTAGTTCAATTATCAACGAACTTGAATTTGCAACCTTGAACTCTTGGTGGTATGGTAGCCACATCGAGGGCGGGAGAATCCTAGGATTCAATAACGTTGAATGTGCTCCAGTGTCGATGAAGGCAATAGCATGAATTGGATCTTCATTCTTTGCTGGATCGAAGATTGTCACCGGCAGGTGTGGTGTTTGTATCTCTTCTTGTTGGGGCACTTGAATGATTTTGAAGCAACACTCATCTTCTTCGTATGATGATTCATAATCGTAATATGAATATCCACATATATCGTCTTTGTCTTCACTATCGTACGAGAGAAGTGACTCAAGATCATGGTTATCAAGATCGATATCCGGTGCTACGTTTGATATCGAATTGATAAGATATTGCCTCTTCTTTGGAGATTTGTTTGGACAATTTTTTGCGAAATGTCCTTCCTTGCGGCATAAGAAACATTTTGTTGATTTCTTGAAGTTCTGTTTCTTTTTGAAGAACCACTTGCGTCTGAACTTGGGAAAATTATCCTTGCGCGATGATCTTCTGAATCCGTGTGATCCCTTTAGATTATCACACGAGCACATTTTTTTGGATTTAGAACACTTGATTGATAGATCTGGTCTTGCACATATCTTGGACATGCTCTTTGATCTATCCATGAATTCCATCCAGAACTCCTTTTGTTTACAAAGCTTGTCGAGTGTTCTGAATACATACTGTTGTATCTGTCCAATAGAGATTTCTTCTATCGTTTGGCCTTGATCTCTGATATCTGACTTTGTCATTGGCTGAGATAATCGTCAATGGATGAAAGATATACATGCTTCAGGCTTGGGTTGTTGAGGCCATCAAGCGCATAGTATCTCTTTGTTTGACTTTCGAAGTGTTTTATCAAATCTTTTTTCTTTAAGGAACAGCATTTTGCAATGAAATATTCTTCTTGCAGTTGCTCTTTCTGATGACTTGGAGTTCCTATAAATTCTCTGTGGATTTCTCCTAGTAGCATTGGAATGGAAGTTTGAAAGACTTGCTGTTGTCTATAATCACCAAGAGAATTCCACCATTCTTTTAGCGCACCCGATAGCCTTGCTGCGAATTGTTGTATGACGAGGTATGATGTTGAAGTTAAGGCTTCTGAAGTCATCCATGCGTGAAATTCGTCTAGACGATTATTCCATTTATCAAATGGAATGTCATCGAATGTGAATGTCATGATTTTTGAAGCAAACTCCTTTGCTGGCTTTTCTCGAAAGGATTGATTGGCCATTTCTTCATCGCTTGAGAATACTTCGTGTATACTTGGCTCCTTTTTGGGTGTAGTTGATCCTTCCCCTATGACAAATTGATTTGGTAGAGATTCGTCTCCGGAATTAGAATTAGAACCATATGAACTTGAGTCGGAGAAGTGTCCAATCATAGGTGTTTTAGTTTTAGCTATAAGCGGAGAACAGCTTTGAGGCTCTTGTACTGATTCAGCAGAGGATTTGACTGTATTTGTCAAATTGTTGAGCAAATTGGACATTGAAAATTCGATGATTCCGATTTCTTTTTCTTTTTTCTTCTGATCTCCGAGAGATTCTTGGCTAGATTGAGAAGAGGTATGAATTTTGGTAGGCTTGACTGGAAAATCCGGTTCCCGGTAAGATTGTGTCCTGTCTCTTGCTGGCGTTGACTTGTAGTTGGGCCTTGATGGCATTGCATATCGAGATGTGAATGCCTCATCGGATGATAAAAATCTAGGAGAAGAAATTTTGGGCCTTTGATTTTGATTTCCTGAGAGGAATCCGGGATAATTTAGACCCTGATATGTTAAAAATCCTGGGGACATATTTCCGTAGGGGGGAAAATATGTTTCCGATGGTTTTTGTTGTTGCTTCATGCTTTCAAGATATCTTTGGAGGTCTCTTAATTGAATTTTGAGACTAGCCATTTCGGCTTCTTTAATTCGAAAATGGGAAGTATTAACCAGCATTTGTTGTGCCATAGACATCATCTCTTGATGAAGGCCACCAAGTCGACTATGGATTTCTGATATTGAACTTTGAAGGACGTTCAATCTCTTAACATAATCGTCAGCCAACTGGTCAACCTTGTGATTTATTGTGTTTAGGAGCTGGTTTTGAGCAATAGCGTTCTCTGTTTGCCAGTTGAGAACCTTTTCTCCTTGACTTAGTTGGTCTGGTCCAGAAGAATTTATAGCTTTTGTAACTATCTTCGGACAATGGGCGATATTGTTTCTTGTGAAATCTTCGGACGGAGGAAAACCGTCTGGCCTTATCATCATGATTTCTTGTTTTGGTTCTTCCTTTTTGTCTGAATAACGGACAAGAAAATCATATCTTCCGTTTCCTTCACCTAGTGTGCCCACCGTTGGATCACCGTCAAGATATCTTTGATAAAGCGGATCTTTCTTTTTCCTTCGTCTTCGGCGAATTTCTTCGTCAGATTCGTAAAGATCTTCTATGCATGCCGAACATGAACATACATCGAAGTAGTGATGACCATTTTCATCTTTGAAAGGGTATACTACTGTTCCGTCTTGACCAAAGGAAATCGGTTTCGGCATTTGATCCTTATAAGCGCCGTAGAATTCTCCTTCATCAATACTTATGGAGAATTGGGTGAACAATTGTCGTCGAAACGATGAAGATCTGGGTTTATCGAACTTGATCTCCGTTGTTCCATCGGTCTTTGAATGAAAACGATTCTTGGATGTTTGAACCGGTGCTTGGGCTGATTGATGTAACTGTTCATAGCTTGTGACCCATTTTTACGGTAGTTTTTTATCAGCTCTTCCCGTGATATTTGTGCGGGGATTTGAATGGAGTTCGGGGCTTGTGAGGCTGACGTGATTTCTAGGTATAACGCTTCATCGGAAGAGGGTAGCGAGATCAAGAGCATGATCTTGGATCTGGTAGACAATTTGGTGATGTAGAGTTGCTAACAACTATTTTTCTTGCATAGGGGCTCCAACGAGTTGTAATTGGACCTTGAGCGTTTTCCGAATATTGGGATCTTGTAGGGAAACATTAAAGTTTGGGAACAATGTTATGAATATTCCTGCGTTTAACGTTGTTTGAATTTGTCTGTCAAGCTTGTTGATATGATCTTAGCCGAGAATCGACTAAAATTTATCCGTGCTATGACTGGTAGACCTTTGCGAGCATGTAAGGTCAGACCAATTCGTACTACTCCGAAGTGTAGGTGAGTATATCCCTGTTGTTGCCAAAGTCTTGGTAGATTTTCTGGAATGTTGAGAGAAATGAATTGTTCTTCCTCCGTTGCTGGGACCTGGCATGATGAGAATTTACTTGATTGAACATACTCCATAATTCGTTTTCGTGAGGATGGTCGAACGAGCTGTCTAACTCCTTTAACTGAAAAGACGCTTGGTTTCTTGGCAAAGTATTCATAAGGATTGACGAGGGGAAGAGTTGTTTCAGGTAACTGATCTCCTGGAACATACTCGATTTCATACAGTGACTCGATACTTGAAGACGATGAATGGGTTGAGGTTGATGTACGGCTTTTGTTTCTAGAAAGATTGGAAATTGCGAATTGAGAATCGATCATAGAGGGATTAGAAATAGACATGATAAGAAATTGTTTTCCCGGATTAATCGAAACAATCAACATAAACAATGATTCAATCAATCAATACATAGGTCGAGGCTCTGATACCATAGCCTCGACCTACGGGAAAACTAGAGAGAGTTTTCCGATAGGAGGATTACAGAGAGGATTCCGATATCAGAGCCTCCACCTATGTATTGATTGATTGAATCATTGTATTTATAAATAACAGTTTTTTTTTTTTTCATCAACCCTAAAACCCTTCACGCCGAGTTCAAAAAAAAAAAAACCCCCTTCAAGTCCGGTTCCTCGCGCCGCTTTCTCTCTCTTACAAACTCCGATTAAAGTCTCCGGTTGTGTCAATCTCAAAGCAAAAGAGATTGATAAACCCTAATCGTCTCCGTTTTTGCAGAAACCCTAATTTCTTGGTCCCAGTCGAGCATTCTCAGAATCGGCACTGTGCAACACAATGGCTCAAACTCAAACCACAGAGGTTTGTCCCAGTATTCGCTGCTCTTTATTGTCTTCCATGGTGGTCGAGTTCTGTTATTTTTTTTATTTTCGGCTTTGGATGGTTTAGCTTATGTTGTCGAGGTTTTGTTTATCCAGGGAGCTTCCCAGGTGGTCGAATCTGTTAGGTTCAGTTTCATGACAGAGCAAGATGTTCGTAAGCATAGTTTCCTGAAAGTTACGAATCCGGTTTTACTCGATAACGTGGAGAGACCTGTACCTGGTGGTCTCTATGATCCTCTAATGGGTCCTTTAGATGATAGAACACCGTAAGTTTTCTTCAATACGCTTTACTCTCACCACAATTTTCTTACCCTACTTGGTTTTTAAGCTCTGCAGAGTTATAAATAATACGCAATTGTTATAAATACTTTCTTTTTATTCTTTGTTTCCGCTTGGAAATGTCGATTCTAAGTTGGTTAGGGATAATAGCTATTAGTTAACAGCTACATCTGCTCGATCATACACAGTTTCTTTTGATTATTGTTTTATTTTTTCCACTTAATCTTAGCTTTTCTTGCCCTCTTAATGCAGTTGTAAATCATGTGGTCAGCTCAGACTTGGTTGTCCAGGACATTGTGGCCATATCGAGCTTGTCTATCCTATCTACCATCCTTTACTGTTCAGTTTTCTTTACAATTTCTTGCAGAGGACCTGTTTCTTCTGTCATCACTTTATGGCACCAAAACAGGAGGTAGATATTAATGATAAGTTTGATATAGTTGCATCTCATTCGCACTTACTAATTTGCTTCATGTTCCTTTCTCTTTCTTGTTTCAATTTAAGGTTCAAAGATGTGTTTCTCAACTGAAACTCATCATTAAAGGGGATGTAGTTTCCGCGAAACTGTTGGAGTCTAAATCTGGCAAAACTCCCTCTCAGTCAGAGGATAGTGGTATAAGCTGTGAATCAGATGTAGCCATTGATTCATCCGAAGAATGTGAAGATTCCGACATGGGAAAGCAGAGATGGACATCTCTTCAGTTTGCTGAAGTGACTTCTGTTATGAATGTTTTTTTGAGGTTAAAATCAAAAAAGTGTGACCATTGCAAAGCACAAAATGCTAAATTAGAGAAGCCTATGTTCGGATGGATTCGCCTGGTATGTGTCCCCTTGAAAGTTTTTGGATATTCTCGTAGCTAATTTTGTTCTTCCAAAGTTAACTTTATCATGGTATGCATAAATGAGAATTTAGTCTGTTTTCTTATTGATTTGGAGCTGTAGTGCCATCAATGCCAGACTGCTCGTGTTTTTCTCATTATCCTTTTTACACCTTTTACAACTGGTTTTGGCATTTGAAGATAAAATTAATATTACAATGCTTTTATTTAACCCTTGCCGTGCCTGTTATATTATTTTCTTGACATTCTCTTTGGATTGACTCTACTCGCCTTTTGAAGTCAGCCACAAAAGGACCTTATACTTTGTTTTTATTATTCTGTGGCTTCTAGAGAATGTATTTGTTACCCCTATACTAATGTAGTTTGTCGCTTTAAAGTCTTATTTGTGGACATTTTATTTTACATATGTCGACTGGATTGCCAAAGAGAATTACCATGTCCTGCATGCTTCCGTTTTTTATTTTCTTTCCAACTCTCTATGTTACGCTCCTTGATATCAGCAAAAGCTGGGATATTCCTATCAATAACAATCTTTTTAAACAGGCAAATATGAAAGCGTCCGCCATTGGTGCTAATATTATTCGAGGGCATAAGGTAAAGAAGTCTGCTAGCAGTGTGGAAAATCCCGATGACATTGATGATAGTGGCATCGATTCATTGTCAGAAGTCGAAGATGGTTCTAAAGAGAAAAGAAAAAAGTCTTCGGAAGTAGCTAAAGAATTTGAAGAGCACAAGGATTGTTCTAGAAGGGACCTTTTGCCGAGTGAGGTTTGTTTCTGATATGGTTTAACTTTATAAATTAGGCACGGTTAAAAGTGTCCACATTTATAATGTCTTGCTATTATTACACTTATTTCAGGTGAAGGAAATCTTAAAACATTTGTGGGAAAATGAGCATGAGTTTTGCTCCTTCCTTGGTGATCTTTGGCAGACTAGATCTGCAAAAATTGACTACTCTATGTTCTTTTTGGAGAGTGTTCTTGTGCCTCCTACTAAATTTAGAGCTCCAACAAAAGGAGGTGATAGTGTAAGTAATTCCTTACAATGATACTTTTTGGGCGCTTCTATGTCCTATCTAATTTTTTGAGTTTCTGTTCATTTTTTAACTTTTGCTATGAGTCACTTTCAATCCGTGTTCTCTCATTTGCCCTTTTCAATTCTTATATCTCCACTAGTGTCAGATGGTTGTTACCATTAACTCCTGTCTGACCAGAAATATCTTACGGCTTTGTTTCTTACAGGTTATGGAACATCCTCAAACTGTAGGACTAAATAAGGTCTTGCAATCTAATATAACACTTGGGAATGCCTGTATTAACAAATTAGAGCAATCCAAGGTAATTTCCAGATGGATGAATCTTCAAGAATCAGTCAATGTCTTGTTTGATAGCAAAACTGCCACAGGTTAGCTTCTAGCATGTTCACTTGTTTGAGATGCATTTACTGCTAAAGAGCTTCCTTAGATTTTCCCACTTTTCTATCTATTTTCTTGTTGAATTAACAGTCTCCTTAGAGCATCATTTATTGGTGTAGACTGACTATTATCGCCAATTTCCTTAATAGTTCAAAGCCAGAAAGATGGCTCGGGAATATGTCAGTTGCTGGAGAAGAAAGAGGGTCTATTTCGGCAAAAAATGATGGGAAAGAGAGTGAATCATGCATGTAGATCTGTGATATCTCCAGATCCTTATATCGCTGTCAATGACATTGGAATTCCTCCTTGTTTTGCTTTGAAATTGACGTATCCCGAGGTATGATGTCATATAGCAGTAAATTGCACTTGTTATCTGACACATAATTACTTCCTTTATTTGACCAGTAATACTGTTAAATCACACGTCCCTATAGGCTTAGATGGTTGGAATATTTGTTTATTGATCTGAAGAGTCTTATGATGAGGACAACTGTCATTTTTTCTTGTAATACTTGCCAAACATAGTCTCTTTCCATGGTGCTTGCCTCCGTTGTCTCTTTGTAATTTTGATTTCCTACCGGATTTTGCATCATGTTCCTTTTTTTTTTTGCGATTGTGGTGTGGAGATGGCTAGTGGCAATGCTTAGATGTACAAAGATACATGTTCGACCTGTAGTTTAACTTATGTTCGTTTTCCAGTAATGGATGTTAATGTGTTGCTGCAGAGGGTGACTCCTTGGAATTTTGAGAAGTTAAGGGAGGCTATTATTAATGGTCCTGATATTCATCCTGGAGCTACACATTACTCTGACAAATTATCTACAGTAAAGCTGCCTTCGACCAAAAAAGCACGAAGAGCCATTGCTAGAAAATTACTATCCTCACGAGGAGCCTCTACAGAACTTGGGAAAACTTGTGATGTCAACTTTGAAGGTAAAATTGTCTATCGACACATGCAAGATGGTGACGTCGTCCTTGTGAATCGTCAGGTGTGGACACGTACTGTTTTGTTTTATTAATAAAACTTCATTATTGTCTATTTAATCTTTTTCTCTAAATTTTTGGAGTCCTGTACTTGGGGTTTTAGAAAGAGATCTGGGTTGTGGAAACTGGTTTACCAATACATTTGTTTATTTCTTTCTTCATTATTAGATGGGGTCTCAGGCATTTTACTTTTGGTCTACACTCCTTTGTCTGTGCTAACTGTTTATTTATTTACACGGAAATTTTTTCGAGGGCAGCCAACATTACATAAACCTAGCATAATGGCGCACATGGTCCGTGTACTGAAGGGGGAGAAAACACTTCGTCTCCACTATGCAAATTGCAGGTAGATATAGAGGATTGTGTCTCTCCCGGATGTCATTATCTACCTTGTTTGCATTCTCTTTTCATATTTACATTTGTGGACCTTTATCATGTATTGGCTGATCTTCCACATGCATTTTTCTTTTATCTCAAAACTGAAAAATTGGCATTGGTTCCAGTACATACAATGCAGATTTTGATGGTGATGAGATGAATGTGCATTTTCCACAAGATGAGATTTCACGTGCTGAGGCCTATAATATTGTCAATGCTAACAACCAATATGCCAGGCCTTCTAATGGCGAGCCACTTCGAGCTTTAATCCAGGTCGTACATCCATGCTATTTCTTCAAATCTTTTGTTTGCTTTATCCTTGTATTGATTTCACGAATTGGGTTGTGTACCAGGGAAATTTTACTGACATTGCATTTACTTAACAGGATCATATTGTCAGTTCCGTCTTGCTTACTAAAAGGGACACATTTTTGGACAAAGATCAATTTAATCAGCTTCTCTTCAGTTCTGGCGTGACTGACATGGTACTCAGTTCTTTTTCTGGGAGATCTGGCAAGAAAGTCATGGTATCAGCTCCTAACGCACTGTTGACAGTCACACCTGCTATTTTGAAACCAGTGCCTCTTTGGACTGGAAAGCAGGTAATCATAATACAGCACTGCTGTTTCATATTTTGTTTTGTTATTTTTTTCATTGGTTCTTTAACCAAGCTGGTTTTCCCACATCTGGCTATGTGCTTTGGTATACAAATTGTATCTAGGGATTCGTGAGTCGTTAGTTCATTCACTAAACATCATTAGGCGTCTAAATAACTTTTTCTTCTCATGAGCTGGGTTTCTGGTTATGCTTCTCTGCTAGGTCATCACTGCAGTTTTGAATCAGATAACCAAAGGACACCCGCCATTCACCGTAGAGAAAGCTACCAAACTTCCTGTTGATTTCTTTAAATGTAGATCAAAAGAAGTAAAATCTAAGACTGGGGATTTGACCAAAAAGAAAGACATTGACGAGTCATGGAAACAGGATCTCAATGAAGATAAACTGCTCATCAGAAAAAATGAATTTGTCTGCGGTGTGATCGACAAGGCTCAGTTTGCTGACTATGGGTTGGTTCATACAGTGCATGAGCTCTATGGTTCAAATGCTGCAGGAAATCTGCTTTCCGTTTTTAGTCGTCTCTTTACGTTCTTTCTTCAGGTTTGCTCTCATGAAATTGATAATGTATTTTTAATTTTACATAGTTTTGAATCCTGAATCCTTGTTTGAACATCTTTCAGATTCACGGTTTCACCTGTGGAGTTGATGATCTTATTATTTTGAAAGATATGGATGAAGAGAGGACGAAACAACTTCAAGAATGTGAACAAGTTGGTGAAAGAGTCCTCCGTAAGACCTTTGGCATCGATGTGGATGTTCAGATAGGTATGTATACTTTGTGGCAAAGTATGTACTGCATTAATGTGTGCATGCTTACTAACATGGTTGTTTGTTACACTCTGGAGAACGGATGTCCCTTTGTTTAGTATGAGGCATTGAAATTGTAGCAATTGATATGTAATCATAGACTACTGTCTTGCCTGCAGATCCTCAGGACATGAGATTGAGAATTGAACGAATTCTTTATGAGGACGGGGAATCTGCTTTGGCATCTCTGGACAGGAGCATTGTAAGTGAGCTCAACCAATGTTCAGGCAAGGGTGTGATGAATGACTTGCTGTCTGACGGGTTACTGAAAACACCTGGAAAGAATTGTATATCACTGATGACGATATCTGGGGCTAAGGGCAGTAAGGTGAGTTTGTGGTGCCTTCTTCATTATGCACAATGTTGTTGGTTGTTCAAGTACGCGTTTGCAGTTTATAAAAGTTGGTTTGTTGCTTACTTGTTTTTAGAACCCTTCCGCAGTTTATTTGCTCATGCCAAGTTTTCCAAACTAAAACTTCTACTTTTTAAGGAAATGAGATAAACAAGTTGGTTTCCCAAAAGAGATAGCTTTTTGTCACCAATTTGATATTAACTTTTGTTCTTTTTCTATGGAGCCTGTTCTGAAAGTAAATTTTGACAACTTTCTCTCCACTTAACTGGGAGGAGGTGGCAACTCAAACATTTGGTGTTATAGGGATATAATTTGGCGGTGACTGCTATTTATAATTTTTGGGAGGCAAAGCATTATCATTCCTACCCATGTTTTCGATTTTGAGCAGGTTAACTTCCAGCAAATTTCTTCACACCTTGGACAGCAAGATTTAGAAGGGAAAAGAGTTCCCCGAATGGTTTCTGGGAAGACATTACCTTGTTTCCATCCCTGGGACTGGTCCCCTAGAGCTGGGGGTTTTATTAGTGACAGATTCCTTAGTGGTCTTCGCCCTCAAGAATATTACTTCCATTGCATGGCTGGACGAGAAGGGTAATGAGCACTTTTAGTTTAAAGTGTCATATAATTCTTGTACATAAATTATACGTTTCTTAATTTTTCCAAAATAAATTGAGGGTGTTTCAAACTTTTTTTCTGGGACTCCATATAGTGGAGCAGTCAAGTTTTCTACTGTTTTACTTTAAAGGGATGTGATGCATGCAGCATGCTATTCTTTGAGGGTTTACTTTAAAGGGATGTGACGCATGCAGCATGCTATTCTTTGAGGGATACTAGTTTGTTGCATTTCCAAATTTATGCTTGGGCGTTCACTTTGATATAACTTTTACTTTGTTGAAGGTCTTCTGTGGTAATCTCTATGATATTTCTGTTAAGAGTCAGTCAGCATCAGCTGGTTTTTCATCTTTATCCTGTCGCTAACACTTGAAACATTTTGGGTTGCAGGTTAGTTGATACTGCTGTGAAGACGTCACGTAGTGGATATCTGCAAAGATGCTTGATGAAAAATCTTGAGAGCCTAAAAGTCAACTATGATTGTACTGTCCGGGATGCTGATGGGTCCATCATTCAGTTCCAATATGGTGAAGATGGTGTGGATGTTCATCGGTCTAGCTTCATTGGAAAGTTCAAAGAACTGACAGTAGTAAGCATTCCTTTTTGTATGGTTTATAGCCTTTTCCTTGTCTGCTCTTGGGAAACTTATGTCGTTATTGATTTAACTTACTCTGGTTCAGAATCAAGATATGATCCTCCAAAGATGCAATGAAGACATGCTATCTGGATCCAGTAGCTACATCACTGATCTGCCTATTACTCTTAAGAAGGGAGCTGAAAAGTTTGTAGAGGCAATGCCTATGAATGAACGTATTGCTTCTAAATTGATGAGACAAGAAGAACTACTGAAGCTGGTGAAGTCAAAATTCTTTGCAAGTCTCGCACAGCCAGGGGAGCCTGTAGGTGTACTTGCTGCCCAATCTGTTGGAGAGCCATCAACACAGATGACGTAAGTTGTTTTCCTTTCTTATGTTGTGGTCTTGCTAATCCTTCCACCGTTGCAAATTACGAACTGAATCACATTGGTACTCAAATTTATAAATCTTCAGTATCTAAAATAATACGAGGATGCTTGCAGCTTTTGCCTTTGCTTTTGCCTCATTCATGACGTATTTGCTTACAAAATCCTTTGCTCTGTCGAGTTACAGGTTGAATACTTTCCATCTTGCTGGACGTGGAGAGATGAATGTGACACTCGGAATTCCACGTTTACAAGAGATTTTGATGACTGCTGCAGTAGACATTAAGACACCTATAATGACATGCCCATTGGTGAAGGGCAAAACAAAGTAAGTTGGTTAAGTTATGTTGGCTTTAACTTTATGTTCGGCTACTTTCATTAATAACACTTGAAGAGAGGAACATACTTGTCGGGTAGCTTCACGTATAAAAAGTTTAGGATAGTTTTTTTTTGTGATGATATGTAATATAAAAGCGTAAAATTTTGACCATCGGCTGTCAACATCTTGGAGATATTTCACGTTAAAACATTCTAACTTTTATGATCTCGTTTGTGCAGGGAGGATGCAAATGTTATTACTGATAAGTTGAGGAAGATTACGGTGGCAGATATAACAAAGAGTATGGAACTTTCAGTTGTACCATATACGGTTTATGCGGGTAATGTTTGTAGTATTCACAAGCTCAAGATAAACCTCTATAAGCCAGAGCATTATCCGAAGCACACTGATGTCACTGAAGAAGACTGGGAAGAGACGATGACAGTTGTGTTTTTGAGGAAGTTGGAGGATGCTATAGAGACTCACATGAAAATGCTCAGAAGAATGAGGGGCATAAGTTCTGTGCAAGACCCGCATCCTAAAGCTGGAAATGAAACAGATAATGATGATTCTGTAAGTGAAAAGCAGACTGAAGATGATGATGATGATGAGGGCGAGGGTACAGAGGTTGATGATCTTGGTGCAGATGCACAGAAACGGAAGAAACAAGCAGTAGATGAGATGGATTATGAGGAAAACTCTGAAGATGAGATGAACGAACCATCATCAGTTAGTGGAGTAGAGGACCCTGAGATGGATAATGAGGATGAGGACGCAGAAATTAGCAAGGATGATACTCTGGAACCGCAGGAAGAGGTAAAAGCGGTAAAGAATGTCAAAGAGCAGGGTAAAAAGAAGAGACAGAAATTTGTTAAACGCAATGAGGACAGACATATCTACGTGAAAGGTGAAGGAGAGAAATTTGAGGTCCATTTTAGGTTTACTGCAAACGAGCCTCATATTCTACTTGCTCAGGTACCCTTTTTATAAAGCTGTTGCCCTTATGACTTTGATGTGTGCAAAGCACTCATTATAAAAGTAGTTTAAACATTTTTTTCATACAGATTGCTCAGAAAACAGCTCAGAAGGTTTACATCCAGAATGCTGGGAAGATCGAACGATGCACAGTGGCTAATTGTGGTGATCCTCAAGTGATCTACCATGGGGACAATCCAAAGGAGAGAAAAGAAATCTCCAACGAAGAAAAGAAAGCCTCACCAGCGCTCCACGCATCAGGAGTTGATTTCCCTGCTCTCTGGAAATTTCAAGATAAACTTGACGTCAGGTACTTGTACAGCAACAGCATTCACGATATGCTCAACATATTTGGAGTTGAAGCAGCAAGAGAAACCATAATCAGGGAAATAAACCATGTCTTCAAATCATACGGTATTTCCGTAAGCATCAGACACTTGAACCTCATTGCGGATTACATGACCTTTTCCGGTGGATACCGTCCAATGAGCCGTATGGGAGGAATTGCAGAATCAACTTCTCCATTCTGCAGGATGACATTTGAAACAGCCACCAAGTTCATTGTCCAAGCAGCTACTTATGGAGAAGCAGACACATTAGAAACTCCCTCTGCTAGGATCTGTCTGGGCTTGCCTGCGCTTTCAGGAACTGGATGCTTTGATTTGTTGCAGAGAGTGGAGCTCTAAGATTCAGTACACACCCAGTTTTGTTCATGAACAGGAGAAATCATTCTTCAATGTTTGATGCAATTTCGTTGAGGTTGATTTGTCTGTCAAATCCTAAGGTGGAGCCTCTTGCCCAATTTTTCTCTAATATAATATTTGTATTTTTTAAAATTTATTTTGGACTGTCTTTCCCATAATGTATTGATGTATCTGCCGACATATTAAGAAAACGTTTGGAGGGCAAGAGGTGCATTTTTAGTGACGTTTTGATCTGTTTTACATACGATATCGATGTTGTATGCATTATTTGTGTTTGGTACCTTTTGTTTTCTTAAATAATTTGGTTCGTCGGTTTTGGATTATGATGTATCCTCTGAGAACTATAGGATCCAAGTCTTAATCTAAGTCCTGTGCACTAAAACATACTTTGTTTTGAAGATTCTTGTGGTGATAAATTAAACGTTGGATCCTATAGTTTTCTTGTCGACAAAAAAAAACAAAAGTTTTCTTGTTTACAATATCAATTGTATCGAGTTTGAGTACTCTACATTTTGAACCAAAACTGGGATACGGATACAATTGCAATACTCTAGATTTGATTGTGGTCCACCTTGCATTTAAATTATATATAACTAGTAGAATGAAGAAATATTGCACATCTCAAAAAATTGGGTTTGACAGAGAGTCATCTAAGTTTAAGGTCTTTGGAGTTGTACATATTACATAGGAGAAAGTGTTTCTCTTCCACACATTCTGATTTGACAATATATGAAGTAGTACATCAATTATTAAAAAGAATATTATATATAGAGAGAAATGAAAAAAAAAAGAAAAGAAAAAAGAAGAGGATGTTTGGAGAAAAACACAAAACACAAGAGTGGAGAAAACGACGACGTCTTGACTCTTGAGAGTCTGAGACTGCCCTCGTGCTGTCTTGAAAGTCTCTCCGTCGTAAATTTGGTCAACTCCTCCCGACATGTCTTTTATTACGTACTCTCTCCCTAGCCTTTAAATTATTATTTAACTTATTCACTGCAATCTCATGATTATTACCACTTGTAAATTAGAATATACAATCCTATTTTATCTACCAATCCATTGGATATGTTTCCATCCCACTCAGATCGATGTTCTCCATCATCATCGCTGCAAAAATGCTTGCATGTTTCACCAACATTTGCTCTTTCTTTTCCAAACCCAAGACTCTTATTTTATTTGTTCCCTTCATTTCACTATTTATTTTTAACTAATTTCTTATAATATTAACATTCTAATTCGTGTGTTTTTCTATCGTGAGTTTTATGTATTATTTTCTAGATTATTAACCACCATGCATATGTTCTTCTTCCTTCGTTAAATTACAATGGTCGTAACAAAGAATTCATCTTTAAACCGAGTTTTTTAAAAATTGTGAGTGATAGTTTTAAAAAAAAGTTCATAGAAAATTTTTGAAGTATCAAGAGTTTCTATTTGCTTAATATATGAAAAAACCACATTTGTTTTAGAAAAGCAAAGAAAAACAATTTGTATAATATCATATATATATATATATATATATGACATTTTGTTGGTCATTAAAAATACGCAAAAATATTATATAAGTACACATACGTTCAAATATAACGTTTTCATATAGTTGTTAAGAATGGATAATCTGTTTGTTTTTCGGTAGTGGAGAATGTATCGTCTTTGTGGGAACTACTAATATGAGGCGGTAATGTATCAAAAATTGTTGTTTATCGTGGATTGTATGCTAGAGGTGTGGAAAGTGGAATCAACTGAAATTTAGCTCATAACTAGTTTGGTGCTGAAGATTCAGTATAAGAGAATCAACGATGTATCAAAAGAGGGTTATATAGAAAGTGATGGTACATAGAAAGAAAACATATTTCATAAGTTACGCATAAAGAAGAACAAGATAATGACAATAAAGAATTTTAGTTTGAAATCTAAACTAATTTTATGATATGTGGTCGTCGAATCAGTTATGCTATGACCAAGTCTGTATCCGGTAGAGAACGATATTTTTTCTTCTGTCAGTAACATAAATTTATTAGATAATGGACTTTCCATTAACTATGAATTCCAAAACAGCATAAACTATTCTAAAAGATTGATCATTACAAGAAATGAAGATATGATATCAGAAAAGGGTGTTTCAATATGGAATGTTATCATACATATTTAAAACCAACTAAATAAACAAAGCAAGTGAAAATATACATAATTTTTACTTAAACTCATTGGAATAGCTGAGTTTAGATCTAGTTATTTAGCATTTCTTTCTTTATGTTAATATTTAGATCATTGGAGCAATTCTTTCTTGCTTTCTTGAATTTCACTAATTTTATCGTATGTACCCACCAAACAAGAAAAGGTGGTCTAAAGATTTTATTAAAACTTTATTTGAATGCTGCACTCATTTTTTCCTTCCTTTTATTAAATATTCACCCTTTTGCTTTAAAGGAAAAGAGAAAGTTGAACATTTGACAACATAGCTGCGGTGTTTTTAGATATATAAATACGATTATATTGAACAATTATATGATAGTTTGAATGATAAAATTATACGCTCCGCTATCATAACAAATTATGAGAATAAGTGACCAAAGAAAAGAAAAACAAATGATGAGAATAATTAACAGATTGCCATAATTGATGTATGTATGCGATCGTGTATATGTATATAAGCATAATTTTATCTAAAGAGTAGGTGATAGACACATTAGGTGAAGCCTAGAGTTTGTGGTACACTTCCTTTAAATTTGAATTGTCCAAAAAAACTTTGTAGCTTACTATTTCTCTTCCACAATGTCCCACCAACATATAACTGTCTAATATTATTAATTGGTCACTTAAACAACCATTTAAACACCCATTACATGGGTTCTAAGCCAAGTCACTGATGAGAATGATCGAGGAACTAAAGGCACTACGTTATTAATAACTCAGATCAAACGAGATGCATATTTTACAGTAGCTTATTTTCAATATGAAAGATATATCTATTTTCTCCGCTACAAGTTATATGATTAAAAAAAATCGAGACTTACAATTTTTCTTTGTTTCCTTTTATTCTATAAAAACGAAAAATGATGACAAAAATAATAGTAAAAACGAGTAAAAACTAAAAAAAAATTAATAAACATTTTTTTATACATGTCGATCAACATCAATCTAATCACCTGATCATCGTGTTATTACGGTGATACTAAAAGTTAGATTCCACAACCTAATAAATAATTTATTTTTGGTTTAATTGGTAGAATAGTCTAAATTTAGATTTTGTTTTAGAAAATAACTATATGCCAGAAAAAGTAAGTAACTAACGTTTTTTAAGGACTAAAAAATCAAAAATACAATTGGCAAGGAAAAATAGGTAGATCCGGTAATTTATAAAAATAACACATATTATGTTAAAATAACACGATTTTTAGATAGAGTAGTGGGGTAAAGAAAAAAATAGTGTGATAATATAAAATAACATGAAATTTGAAATAGAACAGAATAAACTTTTATGAAAAAAAAACAAATCCGGTGAAATGAGAATAAATAAATCAAAATAACTTAACGACATCTTGAATTTAAAAAAACAAATATGACATATACAAATAAGAGTATTGATTTGAAATTAACGTGCAAACAAGAATAATAATGTGTGCTTATTTAAAATTAGCGTGACATATTAAAAATACAGATTATCTCGAGAAAAAAAATATACAGATAAAAATAAAAAAATTCGACAGAAATCTGAAAAGAAGAAAAACAGAAATAATAACGTTTTTGAAAAAATAACATGAAACATAAATAAATGACATGAAATAAGATGAATGACTCAAATGTCATTTAGTGTAGCTCATAGTTATTTTGTTAGCTCTCCATTGCTATTACCTTTATTTTTACTGCGCTTGTACCATAATTTTCAATAATAAAAAGACTGCATATGTAATTATTGCGGTTCTACCATTTCAACCTCAGCAAACAGAATCACTATTTAAACCTTTAGTCGTAGTATCGATAAAACTGTTCCAAATAAGAAGCATCACATGCAATATAAATGTTCTATATAGAATTCATGATGTCATGACCCGACACATAAATTTTAAATTTTATCATATATATAAAACGTCACATCCAAAATAAAACCTATGCACAAAGAGGGACATAGAACCATGGTGATGGCTTCTCTCTCTTTCTCTATGCATAGATCAAACACACATACAAATAGTCACAAGGTGTGGCTTGTGAGGGCCCAGCTTCTTGTAGAAGGCCCGAAGTCTTATTGTGTTGAAATTCTACACCAAATGAGTTTTACCTACTAAGACCCAAATTAAATCAATCCCAAAGAATGTTTCTCAAGTTACAAAGTACGATATCCATTATTATTTTATGCTGTAAAATTAGTTATTTTCCATGATCATATATTTGTAAAAATATTTATCCTTTTTATCTACCTTTCCCTATAATTATTTAGGTTTTTTTCTACTATCTCTAGTCTTCCAAAGTGAATGGTCAATTAGTTGACAATTATAGATACAATTGGTGACCATGTTTAATAGATGCGATTATTCTAGGGTTATGGATGAAGCGGTAAAAAATGTTAGGTCAAAATTGGCAGTTAAATGATAGATGCGATTATTTCAATAGCTTCTAAACGCATCAAATCATGTTACCAGTTCAGTGTTCATTTCCAATAGAGAACTTAGCCTGAAAGGAAGCATCAATAAATTTCCTTTCTTAATTAGGCGAATCCTCTCAAGTTGACCATCAAACCAATGCGTTGGAAAGAAACCTATATCTTATTTTGCAATTTGCATAATGGATGAATTTATATGATACCAGCTTACTCACGTGTTTAACTAATACATTATATAATATTATTGCTAAATAAGTTTTAATTTAATTTTTTTAGTATTTAGATTGCAAGTAAATTGTCCTCGATTGATTGCGATTGTAGCTAGCCGTATAATTGAAGCTGTTGAGTAGTATTGAAACGAGAACAAATATTTTCTTCATGCCGTAAAAATGTTTATACTGTGTCTGTCTTTAAGAAAAACAAAAGTTAACAAATTGAGTAATTTGAGTTTTAGATGGATTCGATATTTATCAACATTCTTTTCAATAAAAGATGGAAATTTTCTATAATTTTTTAGCTACATAGTATATCTCAAGAGTAAAAAAAAGTAACAATGATACGATATACAACATATTTTTTTAATACTGTGCAAGATGTTGGCATATTCATTTCCAATTTATGAATTATTGACCATGCATCTATACAGATAAAATACAGCAAACGATCAAGTTTTCTTTTTTAAGTAGCAAACGATCAAGTTGTGATGTGAATATGTGTTTAACATAATTAGCTGGTTTGTCGAATTAAAGTTGATGTCTAAATCCAATGCAGATTATACTGGTGAGAATAGTACTCGTGTTTATAACCTACATATATTGCCAAAAACAACAACATTACAATTGCAACAGTGAACATGAAATGCTCTTTGTGAGCATGTGGTCCGTTTTGTGCGTAAATAGTGTCATGATGGATATATAAAACCAAATTATGTCATCACAAACGAAACACTATTGTGACATTAATTTAAGACCATATGATGGTTATTAATCTTCGGAATTAATATATGCCTAATCATCACAACTTTAATAGATTAACTAATCATAATATAAAATTGATTAATGCCAACACATTTACTTATATAGATGTGGATATTAAAATGGGTTTTGTGAGAATTAGATTGTAAATCAAAATTTTAGTTTGAAGCACGATATATGGTATAGTTGTATGCCCAATATGTGTTTTAGGACCGAATCTAGAACATATATTGTATCATTAACTGAAATTTACATCATAGGTGGTTTATTCTTTGCCCAACAAACATGGATAACTCTCTCGGCGAATAAAACCAAAAAGAAAAAAAAAACTCACTCGGTGCGCAAAAAGTTTATTTGGAGAGAGATTTCAATTTTGTTCGCCGTAGAGTTTGGGTCTCCGCCAGAGAAAAATGATTCAAGTTTTCACATATATACTATCAAGGTAATGTTGTTTTTTAATAAAAATCAAGGTATTTGCTTTTATGGATGGAATTTGAATCATTATCAAATACAAAATAATATATATATATATATATATATATTCTACTTATGCATCTTTGCAAAATAGAGAATAATTCAACTCATTAAAAAATTATAATGCATTTGTATAAACTAATTATTACTAAGGGGTGTTACGACTACTATTCAATTCTCAACGTTATAAAAACCTTCACAAAGATCAGGTCCATGAATTTTAATAATTTACTGTCTAAAATATTGTAAGGGACAAGAGTTTACGATTAGCAACTCAATCCTCAAACATTTTTATTTTTTTAAAAAGATATCAGATTCACAATCTTTAATAATGATCATACATTATATATTTGAACTAACATCTTGAACAAGGATTTTCTACTATGATTATTCGACTTTGATTGTTAATCTTCGGAACGATAGAATTGCATCTCGTTTTTAAAAAATAATTACGTGCTTTGATTTCACCGACTACAAAATTTCTTTTCGTAAAAAAAAAATGGTAAATTTCTTCCGCAAGTTTATTCGACCAATATTTCATTCTTCCTTTTGTTCATCGATTTGAATATTTAGTTGTTTGATGTGAATAATATATAATTTTATATATTGGGTAAAGTGGAGAAGAGAGAAAAGAAACAGTGAGGCAGGATCTGCGGTGAGGATTTGGACATTCAATGATCTTACCGTTTGAGGGAAAGCCGACCATTGATGCGCACACCAATGCTATTGCTTCCCTTTTTTTTTTTCTTTTCAAATCTTTAGTATTTAAACTCATAAAAAATGATTTTTAATTGTCAACATTAAAATAATAAATTACAAGATAAGCAAAAAGTAAATATTTTTTTTATTTGGTTACTCATATTAATCATGCACGTAGAATAATAATAGACAATCAAATTAGGTCCCAAAAGCTTAATTATAGCGTATACAGATCAGTTTAAATAATCAATGAAAGGACATCAACTCAAATCATGGATTTTCGAACTCGTGCTAATTGAGTAGCAATTTTTATTTACTATTGAATTCCATTGTGTGTTTTCCAACTTTTTCTTGATTATTTTAAAATTAAATTTTTATGATGAGGACATCCATTATATGTGAATCTATATATATTCTGCAACAAATCTAAAAACTAGCATAAATTTGGGACAATACTTCAAATTTTGCACAAACTCACACATTCTTAAAATTATGTTATACTGAGTAATATTTTTATGGCAATTCATAAAGACACATATTATTCGAAACTAAATCATACTCCCTCTGTTTTATTTTATTTATTGTTTTACATTTTAGCACACAAATTAAGAAAACATTCAAATTTTATTTTTTACCCTTCATTAATACATTAAACAAATTTTTTCATTGGTTATCACATTAAAATAATAAGGGTAATAAAATAAATTTTATTTAAAAACTGCATTGGAAATCCAAAACACTTATTTTGTAACAAAAAAAAACCCTAAAATTACAAATAAAGTGAAATAGAGAGAGTAATATGTTATACGGAGTATTTTTTATAATTCGAAACTAAATCATAATTTTAATGAATACGGTATTAATGTCTGTACCTTTGTTTATTTTGTGTGTGTAAAGCTATCCATTAATGATATTTTTGTCTTCTTTTAAATTACAACACAAACAAAATAACGAAACTTTCTGGTCAAATAAGAGTTATGTCCTAAATTTATGCTATTTTAATTATTTTATTTTATTAGCTCATGAGTCAGGAAAGAAGTACACTTTTATGCAATTAATTCGTCTACATATATAGATAATATTTTTCAAAATTTGTCCTGTTTTTTTTTTCCATTGCCAACAAAATGTACCCTGTTTCGAAGCTATGTTTGTAAGCCTCAAACTGATAATTTTTTTTTGTCATCTGAAATTATATAAAAGAAATAACTTATATAAGGAATTTAAAAGCATTTACTAAGCTTTGAACAAACAAAGGTTGGACTCAAGACGAAACCTATAGCAGCATACAAAGCTAATTAAGGATAGACACAAGCTATCAACTAA
Organism: Cardamine occulta; assembly: GCA_028015245.1. Lineage (NCBI taxonomy): Eukaryota > Viridiplantae > Streptophyta > Magnoliopsida > Brassicales > Brassicaceae > Cardamine > Cardamine occulta. Next base: position 2,531,686 of record CM051380.1, on the reverse strand, counting down.
AACTCCACAAGGCAAAATGAATGACTATTCAAGACTGCCACCTCAAGAACAAATCAAAATTTAAAAATTTAACTTAATCGCCAAAAGATTGATTCTCAAAATCCGGATATGAACCCGCAAGAAATTGATTAGTCTGTTGATAAACTCACGGCACATTCAAATAGAAGAACCCAAGAAACTCCACCAAAACAGATACGAATCCAACACTTCTTCTTGCAATGATGATGACCGAAGCACCAATCTATTGCGCCTTTAAAAAGATAGCAAGGCTGGTTCCCAACAAAAATGAATGCCTTGAGAAAGTAACTTACAACACATCAGCACCCCTAAAACATAGTCAAACGCGAGAGCTAACTAACGAAATAACACATAACTCCAGATCTAATAAACTGTGAATTTTAGAACCAACCTACGCAAAGAGATTACACGGCCCAGCCAAAACGAGAGCACAACATAACTAAAGCTAGAATCACTTAGTAACCCAGCCAAAATCACGATATACCCCAACCAAAAGCTCTAACTCAAGTTAAAAACATGACAAAGTAACTGAGAAAGAGAGACCAATCCCCAACAGGAGAAGCCAAAGTTCCATAGAAAGAAACACAAAGCCCCAAAATCGGATTAATTAAATCAAAGGGAAGGACGAGATCTTAAACTAAGGCAGAACGAGAAGGAAACAAAAGTCTGCAACCACCAAAACCAATGACAAAAGAGACTTACCACCACCTCACCCTGAGCAAAAATGTCGACTGACTTTCGAAAAGAGCAGATCTGAAGACCTAAGAACAAGAACAACTTCTCCCACAACCTAAACCAGAAGACAGAACCACGAAAAATAACACGAATGTGAAGCCCTTTAAGACGAAACACAATCCAAAGGGAAAACAAAGAAAAAACCTAAATACAAGCAGAAATAAAGACACAACGTCAAAGAAGAACTCCGAACGCCGGCCAGCAGGTGAAAAATTAAGGAGGAACCCTAGTTTTTATTGCCTTTTCAATTACCCTTTTTGATTGAGATAAAGGAATCTATTTCTCAATACATGAATAATTATACTAGTCTCTAGCCTCAAACTGATTAGAAATGGCTTTTTTTTTTTTTTTTTGGAGAAAAGGTTTTTAAGATAAGAAAATTTGTTTGGGATGAGAGCCAATCTCCGAAAAGCAGTGACATTATCTTTGTATGATGTATCTGAACCCCATATGCTTTTTTTTTTTTTTTTTTGTCAAATACGTACTTTATTTCCTTTTTTCTTTAATATAATCATGTTTTACTCATATAAAATATTAAATAAATTCCAGTTATTCTATACAGCCAATTTAGTAAGATCGAATAGCTTTTTGTTTTGTCATATTGGCTAAGATTGCTGTATTTGGTGCTCTCTTTTTCTTTTTTTGCGTATTAATGTTATACTCCTCAACCTAGTCCTAACCCTCAATGGCTATTGATAGTATCTTTACTTACATTTTTTTAACATAGTCGTATATAAAATGACATTCGTTAATGCGGTTAAGTACATATAAATCACAGATGTCAAATAATTTAGTCCTCGTATGATTTAAATATGGTATAAAAAATTCCCTTTTTAGTACACAATAAACAGTATTAATGCCTGTTATAGGTGCCATAATCATATCTATAAATGCTAATCACTTTACATATATATAGGAAAAAGGTTTAGAGGTGAAAACACGTAGAAATTCTTAATCAAACGAAGTTCGGATAAATTGTTTATTTGTTAATCCAAAAATTAAGACATCTTATAATTAAAAAAGATTATAAGAAAAGAAAACATAATAATATTTATAGATTTTGAATACCTTTAAATATTATTAAAATATTATCAAATTTTAAGATTCATTATATTTTATTTACAAGAAAATACCATCAATAAAAAACTATTTATTTAATATCGGGAATTTCATATCTATACAGCCTACTCTTTAAATGTCTTCAAAACACCTTAAACGGTCTTAACCCTCTTTTTTCTAAACCATATTTTTTTTGTTTGACACAACAATCGTTTAAAAGATGGCTACGAACCATTTTCTAAAAAACTGTATCTAAGTTTTTACAAATAATAAGGACCTACATATCCGAATGAAATAATTACTTTCCATAGACTAATATGCATTCGTATTTGACCTGCTTTACTAGTTTTTTCGTTAAAGTCTGTTTTTCGTTTTCACTCCATAATTAAATAATCTCTCCCCCTATCTCCCGAAGAAAATCTTTCTTTGAAAAAAAAAAACAAAAAAAACAACCTTCTCTCTCCCCATCCCATCACAATCTCCATCTCCATCTCCATCGCCATCTTCATCTCCATCTCTGTCTCTTGTATAAAGATAATCCCACAAGTCTTAAAACTATTCCCTTCTCTCTCTCTTCACCATGACTGATCCTTATTCCAATTTCTTCACAGATTGGTTCAAGTCCAACCCTTTTCACCATTACCCTAATTCCTCCACTAACCCTTCTCCTCCTCCTCCCGCTTCCTTCTTCTTCTTCCCTCACTCCGGCGACCTCCGCCGTCCACCACCTCCACCAACTCCTCCTCCTTCTCCTCCTCTTCGTGAAGCCCTCCCTCTCCTCAGCCTCAGCCCCGCCAATAAACATCAAGACCATCACAACCATGACCCTGACCATAACAACCATCTAATTCAAGAACCACCTTCAACCTCCATGGATGTCGACTACGATCATCACCATCAAGATGATCATAATCTTGATGACGATGACTATGACGTCACAGTTGCTCTTCACATAGGCCTTCCAAGCCCTAGTGCTCAAGAGATGGCCTCTTTGCTCATGATGTCTTCTTCCTCCTCTTCTTCGAGGACCACTCATCATCATGAGAACATGAAAGACAAGAAAGATCTCGACCATGATTACAGTCATGGCGCTGCCGGAGGAGGTGAAGATGACGATGAAGATTCAGTCGGTGGAGATGGTGGCTGTAGAATCAGCAGACTCAACAAGGGTCAATATTGGATCCCTACACCTTCTCAGATTCTCATTGGCCCTACGCAGTTCTCATGTCCTGTTTGCTTCAAAACATTCAACAGATACAACAACATGCAGGTTCTTAATTTAAATCCCATTAATTAACCTATATCTCTTTATTTATATGTTCTGAGGAATTTCGTAATGTTTTCCGTGTAATTCGAATTTCTTTCTTCATTTTCCGACTAAACCCAAAAGGTAAAAACCAAAGAAAATGTGGTTTCTCACTAAATTTTCTCGAAAAAACAAAAAAGTTTTCACCTTTAATCGGTAAATGTATATATACAAATACTTACTGTTTTCAAATCAATCAAAGGACGTGTCTTTGCTCTCTGTTGCATGAATAAATCATTGCATTACAAAGAACCGAGAGACTTGAGACTGTGAAGACTGAGACTGAGATTTAACAAGACAGTAAATGTTCTTTATGTCTTTAGTACTTTCAGAGTCTCTGTGGTTTTGCTGCTTTTCTCTACAATATTGGCAAGTGTGTCACCCATTTTTTATATGAGAGTCTTTTAATATCTAACGTGTAAAATAACAGTAGTCATACAACTTCACATTTCTATATTCAATTAATATACATAGATATATATGTATCGATTCATTTGCTCTATATATGAGCTTGGTTAGATTTTGTATTGAACATGAACTAAGCATCTTCTCTTTTTAGTTTACCCTTGATTTATTTGTTTACCTAAGCATGCACTTACATATCTTATTATCAATTTTTTTTATTGGTTTATGAAGTTCATTTCAGTGATTTAATTAGATTTTAGCATTTATTTAACAACTTTATTGGATGAAATATTGTTGTCTTTTTAACATTTGCTTCAAGGTTAATCTGCTTGTTAATCTATGTACTCTAGTTATAGTAATCATCATAACATTGAGCTGCTAGTAAATATATGTATGCTGGTAAGAGTAATCATTACATCTTATATAGAAGACACACGTTACTAAAAAGGCTAATAGACATATCAGAAGCTAATCAGATTTATGAACTTTTCGAACATATACTATAAGTTATTTAAATCCTAAATGATCATATATACGTAATTTAATTTGCTTACAGATGCATATGTGGGGACATGGATCACAATACAGAAAAGGACCTGAATCTCTAAGGGGAACGCAGCCAACAGGAATGCTGAGGCTTCCGTGCTATTGCTGCGCACCGGGCTGTCGCAACAACATTGACCATCCAAGGGCAAAGCCTCTCAAAGACTTCAGAACACTTCAAACACATTACAAGAGGAAACATGGGATCAAACCCTTCATGTGTAGGAAATGTGGAAAGGCTTTCGCCGTACGCGGGGACTGGAGAACGCATGAGAAGAATTGTGGTAAGCTTTGGTATTGCATTTGTGGATCTGATTTCAAGCACAAGAGATCTCTCAAAGATCACATCAAGGCTTTTGGGAATGGACATGGAGCTTATGGGATTGATGGATTTGATGAAGAAGATGAGCCTGCCTCTGAGGTAGAACAATTAGACAATGATCATGAGTCAATGCAGTCCAAGTAGCTGATATAAATTAGCATATTAGTAATTCGGTATATATATCTTAATAATTATAAGAATACCTAAATCTATGGACCAAGTTTTGATGGAGGTAGGGCTTTTCTACGTAAGAGCTATATCATCTCTAATTGATCATAGGAAAAAAATGAATCAAGATCACTTGGAAAATTTTTAAATTGTATTTCTAGCTTTCTAGTTAAATTATTACAAGACAATGTAGAACTCTAACTAATGAGGTTGCCCACCATTTCTATTTGTATATATTATTTATCTCATTAGTATCACCATTCGTTACCAAGGAATAAATCATAACGTTTGATATATCTTTGTTAGGGTGGTAAATTACTAGATGCTATACATTCATGCATGCATTATGTAAAAAAAAAATTCTCTAAATAATATACCATATTCTAGATCAAAATGAATATTTCCAAATATTAATTTGAGTAATAATAGCTAGATTCTATTTTTATATTCCCAAAAGATTTTTGTTTTATGCCCTTTAACAAAAAAAAAGATATTTGTTTTATGGTGGAGTTATCTTTGAAATTATTTTATAAGAATACTTGTGATACTTAATTGTCTAGTGACATCATGGAGAATAATGAGAGAATGGACACTAGGGAATATTACTACTCAAGTGCAAAGCTTTATTAGGATGATCAAACACCAGTTTATATATATATACACTATCACTTATTTGTTTTTTAATGTTTTTTTAAAATATAATTTGTTTTTAAATGATGTGATGATTCTACGTACGTATGTCACAAGTGCTGAGGATAAATATCATTCATATATATCATATATGCATATACCTATGTTTAAAAAGAAAAGAAAAATCAACGTATATATTGCTCCAATACTCAATAGTTAAAAGTTAAAACACTTCAGTTTTTGTTTGCATCGATTGTCAAATACCCGTTTTTGGTTATAACTGTGACATGTTTTGTAAATGGTTTTACATATTCTTGAAAAATGAAATCTTTTTCATTTTCTTAAAACAGTTGTTGATTTGTATAATATTATTCATTAATTTGAAAGAGTTTAATACTCAAATTTTAATTATATAATTAATTGTAAAATATATGAGATGGTTGTTAAATCAAAATTTTTGTTGATTTATTTTGATAAATTTGTCATATGTAGATATTAATAATCACCATATAAATATTGTATTTGTTAACGTGAATGCAGCTTATTAATAAAACGAATTCGTTATCTTACTAATAAAACAAAATTACAGGACTACAAGTGATTGTCTTTTTATTGTCGTTACAGTTTTTTTTTTTTTTTTGATAAGATTTGTCGTTACAGTTTTTGTTGTGTGTCAGTTTGTTGGTAATGAAGAATTCAAGATCCCATTTAGATATGGTGACTAAAATTACAGTTAAAGAGAAGCTTTTCTTCCTGCAAAGAGCTTTTCAATATGCTCTTTTTTTTTTCTCTACTCTCCTTTTTGTTAGTGGGAGCTAGTGACATATTTGCTCGTTCAAAGAACATTACACCTCTTTATCTAATATATGATTCACTTTTAAAATTTATCTTAGAATTCGAAACCAAATGGTTATCTCTCGATTTAGGCATTTATACACAATAGATATTATTGACCTAATTTTCGTTTGTGTATATATAGAGGTATGCACAAACAGTGAATATTCCTTGAGTTCCTGTATTTGCATACGTATGCATGCAGTCATGTATATACACGTGTATGCATGTACATGAAGATGATGATAAATGACTGAAGAAGGGGCACAAAGTAATGTGAAGGGGAGTGATAAAAAACAAAAGAGAAGAGAGTGGAGCCCTAAGGGTGTGATGGGTTGGGCAGATTTGGGAGCAAAGATTGATGGTATCAACAGTTCTTTTTTTTCTTCTTCTTCTCTCTCTCACTCACTGTTATTTGATTTGACATCTCATTTTTTCCTTTGACCATCTCTCTCTCCACACACTCTCACACAACTTTCATCAACTCCTCCAATCAAAACCCACATGCTTGCTTCTTTCGTATTCATTTCATATTCAAGGTTATATTGTAAAAAATGTATTTGAAACAAATCTAAATTGTTACATTAATTATATTGTAACTCGAACATTTACCGAAATTTAATACATAAATCAGATGAACCATTTTTTTTTGTCTATTGTGATTTCTTAGACTATAATTCTGGTTAATTATTCTTAAAATCAACTTCGATGTAAAATTCAGATTGATAAATTATTAGGTGCATTATACAATATTGATCTTAGCATCAAGTAACACGAAACCACGCATGTCTATAGACTATAGTAAATGCGACGATTTGGTAAGGATGGAAAATTTGCATCAGATTCATGAAAATATTTTGGGAGAACCTTTAAGAATGTACTTAATACGGTGATGCACGAATAAAATTAGCACAAAGCCCTGCTTGCTTTAGTGAGTGATATATTTACCTATAATGTTTTTACATTGGTCACGAGCAGAGATTAAACAGTAGAAAATCTGGAAAAGTTATGAACGCACATCTTTAAATTATGTAGGATCCAGAAAACATTTATTGCCAATCAATTTCCTACCCCTTTGTTGGGAGAAATAGACCATCCCTCCCTACCTCTATTTCTTTGACCCCTCTCATCTTCCCAACACTTCTCCACAAATTTCTACCGATATTTTATATATATACCAAAGATAGCCATGTAATAAGTAGCAAAAGTTTCCTCTACATTCAAATTTGTCACTTTATATTTGGGAGTCTATGTATTATAATTTTACAGTAAAAATATTAAACAAGTATAGTGTATTGTAAATCACTTTGTTAAAAATCAAATAGAAAAAGTGATTAAAAGCAAGACAAATTTTTTTGTTGGAATATGAGTAAACCAGATAACAACTAAATTTTTAACGTAATAATTAAGACTCTGAATTTTAATTTTATAACTTATGAATTGCTATTTAAAATTTTAATTTGCTTACAAATTTATATGCAGTATATGTGCTATATATATATATATAAATAAATAGATCAGAAAGAGAATTATGGATATATAGTACTAGTTAAAGAGTTTTCGAATCTCGAAACTGAATTGTTCTCTGTGAGTGTGCATTTATCAAAAAGACATTTTCAAAATCTGAGCAATCTATATATTTGGATTTTGTTTACTCTTGCCGGAAAGAATCCGAACATTGGACTTCACTTTGTTCGGTAATTATGCTGTTACATTAACTAATACATTTATAAAACCTAAGTTTATACATTGGTTGTTTTAACGTAGACCATTTGTCTTGTCTGAAAGAAAACAAAAATGAAAAGCCTTAAATCTTGCTTTTTATAATCCCGAAGCTATATTCTAAACCGTTAAACGATATTTTAATTACTTTACAATTTCCTATGATCATGTCGAGAAATGCAAATGTGTAAATTAGTAACTCGATTTATTTACTTATTTCTACTGTTCATATTCCAAGGCTGATCTGAAGGAGACAGCTTTGTCTGCCGTGGCTCAAATCTCCATCTCCCACATTTAATTTAATTTAATGGACACACACGTACGTACTGTTTATATTAGTTTTTTTTTTTTTTTTATCGTATTCGTTTTGTCTATACATATGCGTAAAGATGCAACGAAATCGTAAATGAAAGAAAACAATTTATATAAATTGATTATTAATTAAGTATAGTACATAAAGAAGATTAATGTAGCTTATGTATGATTTTCGACAACTTTGTTTGAAGGAGGCCCAACATGCAAAAGAAAAAGGGAGAAAGAGGCCAAATTGAGCTTGACTCATGATTAATCACGGGTACCTTAAAAGAGCAAACAAAAAAGGAATAAATTAATTTCCATATTTATTTTCGAAATAATATTTGTATAAACAACATATATGGTACTAGAAAACAACATATATCAACATAATGTTTTTAATTATATTATATTAAAATTAGTATAATGCAATTTTTCTCTATCAGATATAATTAGTAAAAAAGAAAAAAATTACAAGAGGCCTCAGTAATATATATATATATATATATATATATATATAATATGTAGGTATGATTTGCCTTTCAATTAATTTTTAAACAGCAGAGAAAGGGAAGATTGTTGATTGAGATTCATCTTATCGTCAAAATTTCCATCCACCCAAAACTTTGTAAGATTATTTTGTCTGTATACAATTTTGTTTTGATAATCGGAGTAGATTACAGATTAAAATCTGAACTAGTCTTGTAACATATAAAAAACCGGATATTCTTTCGATTTAAAATGTTTATAGTGGGTAGTAGCTAAAATAAAAGGTTCTCGATTGTTTAATTAGTAAGTATTTTTGAGATCAAATAGTAATTAAAAAATCATTAAAAAAATAACACAAGAATTAGCTTTAAATATTATTATTTTAAAACTATCTGCTCGCCTGCATTATTATTAGTCGAGCGCTGTAGAACGTCTGATGTTATAAGTATCAACAAGAATACGATCCATTTGCCGAAGAGATTACGATAACTATTTGTTTTTTAAAACACTTCGTTCTTGTGACACAAATAATATATTATATAATCGTTAGAGATGAGGTCTCGTTAGCTCGTGATGATTGCCGAGCGTTCTTTTGTCCATATTCTTTATTTGATCACCTTTATTTTTTCTACTCCTGTTAAAGCTATTTGATCATCATGCTTGTAGATTCTCCAAGTTGTATGTAGTGTTGGGTTTCTTTCACCAGCGAATATTATTCCAAGGAAATATAAAAGTTCGAAACAATATTGCAAAACTCTTTTTTCTATCAAAACAATATTAACCCTTAAAATAATTTTGAATTTAAAACCTCATTAAGGGGGAGATTCCAAAACTAAGTTTTCATACATACTATGATAATAGTGAAATTGATAGTTACTCAAATATCAAATAATGCAATAGATTAACATTGTTTTCCCAGTGACATGGGTTCATTTCCAATTTTTTATGGTGAATGTTATTTATAAGTAAATGAGGAAGGTAAATCATATTTTCTAGCTATGTTTTTCAATTTCAATCAATGACATTTACTTTGAATAGAAAAAAGTTTTCATATGTATCATATATACACACAACCATATATATATGCAGTATGTGTGAAGCACAGAAGCTAGAGGGTGAGATCATGACAGAAGGGAGGGGCAGATGATACCAGGAGAAAGAAATAGAAAAAGTCGGAGAAAATCAAATACGATTTTATTGGTGCTTTTATATAGGAGAAAATATTTATTTATATATATGATTGGACATGGCATCGACTTTTGTCTTTCCAATTACTTTGAGGAGAGATTCTATTTTGAGGTTAACATAACTCCAAAGAAATACCCACACTCGTTCCCCCCATTTCCCAATTTTACCCATCAGCCTTTCCCACATTAATTACCCCTAAAAGTGTACATCTACTATTTTAAAATAATTTATCTACCCTCGACATTATGACAATTTAGCCACATTGCTAAATAAAATGTTTTGAACAATTTTATTATTCTTATAAAAGAAGTTTTCGATATCACTTTGTTCTGAGACGATATTTTCACCAGTTAATTCACATTCTGACTTAAAGACATACGAGTTATATAGACTCGGTAGAGTAATCAGAGCAAATAGCAATATATTTTGTTTTGACAATATCAAAATCACGTCTTAATTAGAAACCTAACAAATCTATGTTAAGGTGACTCATTTACAACATTCCAACCCGAAAGTGGATACATTATTGATTCATCAAACTCTTTTATTAGGCAAGATGCTTCACAACTCTAGCTATTTAGTGTCTTTTGATATGCAGTATTTCTACCATGCTTACTAGTGCTATTGTATTGATTTCAAACTCTGTATGATTCACTTTTAATGTGTTAGTCGAAACGTTTGAAAAAAGAAAAAAAAAACCTAACAAATCTATTACACTTTAATGTTTAGATGCTTGATTGGAAGATGGATATCAATTTCATCAAGTGGTTGTTGGTCAACTTAGAAGTTACACATTTTATAATTTTGGAATTTTACTACCATTTTGACAAGAGCAAAAAAATGGACCACATAACGTAAGTAAATTGTCAGTGAAGGTATTCGCATTCAGGTACTCTTTTCTTTATGAACAGTGGACTTTGATAAGAGCAGGTCTGTTATCCTCTTTCTCTCCCCCTAATTATTTTCTTTCTCTCTCTCTCTATTTTTTTTTTCTTTGTTCGTTTATTTTTCCTCTTTTTGTTGTCTTTTATTTTCAACCCTCTCTTTTTGTCTGCAACAATGTGCTTTAAGTGAAATGTGTCTTTATCTTCCTTTCCCATACCTTCTTCTTTTTTTCTTCAATTACTTTTCAGAAAACCAAACAAAATGAAAAGATGAATTTCTTACTGCTCTTTTAAAAGAGAAGAGCTAATTGACCATATTTTATTTTTGGAAGGGGTATTCGGTTACTTTCATTTTTTTTATAAGGATTATCTTTTTTTTTTTTTTGGGTAAAAATTATAAGGACTATCTTAGAGACAACCAAAGAGAAAGTACCATACGTGCGTACATTATATAGTAGTAAGACATGTGATATATAAACATATAATTGAATACTTCGAAAACTATTCCGTCTAGTATAATCTCTCCTATAACAAGATATTTTACTAAAAAGATAATCAAATGGTCTTGTAATCTAATAGTTTCGTTCTATCAATTCGCATAGAAATTACTTGCCACCAATGCACTTCATCACGAAATAGGTGTCGTGAATCTTGTAATGAACATTAGTATATATATTAGTCATCTCTGTCGGGCTTGCTTACTTTTGAGATTTGTCAAACTGTGTTAAGTCGGATGTGGTTGGACCAAGCTCTAGTCTTGAACCTGATTTAATGGTGATCTGAATCACCCAAGAAAAATAATATTACTAGTATTTTTCTATTGGTAAAAAAACCATTAATTAGGAGGTTTGGTCTCGGAAATCATAACAAAAGGGTACGTTCACGTTGGGACTAATGTGAAAGCCAAAATACGAGAGGGATGGGTTTATGAATAATGAGGAACCCCATACTTACAAAAATTACCTTCCAAAGGGGAAGCAATCAATTTGTAGATGAAGTGGATGTCGATCTTCTAGACATTCCATCTCTAAAGTCAAAACCCTAAATTGCAGTTCCAAAATTGATTGTTTTTTCCCGATGCATTCACATGCAACACTTTAATTGCATTCACGTGTCATGGTGATGGTGGTGACTGGTGAATGGTGATCACATATATATATATATATATATGTATGCCAAAAACATGTTCTTCATTGTGTATTTTTTCTTTTATAGAATGTTTTCTAGAGCATATGATATTGCTAAAACTTGCAACATATTTATGGTGAATGTTTGATCAATTGTTTATTCTGATTTAAATAAATCTATCTTTTTGTGTATTCTGATTTAAATTCGGTCACTAAATTTTTCATTTTTGTATTAGATATTGAATTCATATCAATATTGCTTTGAAAACATTCCGAGGTATTTGTAATTTTATTATTCATAGCAATATACTCCATGAAATATCATATAGCTAGGTAACAACATTGATAATTTAACCCACAATAAGTTAACAAATTAACCCAAACTATAACATAACGGGTCCATTATGCAAATATGAGTCCCTATTATTTCACCTTGAAAATTCCTATGTCAGGCTCAAATGGAAGCTAAAATGGGCCTAATGATTCGATTTGAAAAAGTCAATAGTCCAGCCCATATTCAGATAAAATAGATTCTGACTCTCTTGTGTCTTGTCCATGCTTAGATCTTCTGATATCACTGACGTAACACGTAAGAAACACGTGTAGATCCTGATTCCAGTTCTTATTTTAGATACGCAACAGCAAAATTCTAAGCCACAAAGATTCAAGTGGGCCCACATAAAGAATCTTCCACAGTTTGGTCGTAACTTTTCAAACACGTCATTAGATTAGCGATAATATGATAAATTCATATTTCTCACTGCTTTAATTAATTGATTCACATATACTAGTCAAGCCTCCTCTTCAAATTTAAAAAAATGGAAAAAATAGTAACCTCAAAAATTGATTTACCTCTGTTACACTTCCCGAATTCTCGGAAACCCACTTCGATTCCGTCTCCGATTCTTCGATTTCCGAGCTTCAATCGTCATAAGAAACGTCCTTGTCTTGCATCGTCTTCGTGTCTAGAGTTCAAAACGGAGACCGAGACTGATTCGGAGAGCCATGATGTGATAATGGAGAATAGTACCGTTGGAAGAAGATTGCTCGGTTTCGCCGCCGCCGCTGCAGTAGCGGTTTCTTCGTCGATCTGCTGTGATTCTCCAGCACTAGCTGAGTCTCTGACTATCGCTTTCCCAGTTTCACGCGCTCGTGAGGTGATCAAGCTTTTATTTTGAGCTCTGTTCTCTGTTTTTAACGTCTCTGAGAAATTAAGTTTTGTTTTTTGGTGTCTTGTAAAGGTTACTACTGTACAGAGGACTCTTGTGGAAGCTTGGGGTTTGATTAGAGAAACATTCGTTGATCCAACTTTTAATCATCAGGGTAATGTTTAGATTTTTTGGATGAATTTGTTGGAGGATTTTGTAGAATGATCATGAGGAAAATGTTTAGCAGATTGGGATTTTAAGTTGCAGCAGACAATGGTGGAAATGTTTCCTCTAAGATCAGCAGACGCTGCTTATGGAAAGATCAAAGCGATGCTCTCTACGCTTGGTGATCCCTTTACTCGAATCATTAGCCCAAAGGTACTTGCAGATTTTGCTATAAATCTGTTCTTTATTGTTTTTTTTGGTATGTTTGAAGTTTTAAGATACACCTTGTGACTTGCAGGAGTACCAAAGTTTCAGAATTGGCAGCGATGGAAATCTCCAAGGTGTTGGTCTTTTCATAAGCTCAGAACCAAGAACTGGTCACTTGGTTAGTGAATAAACACATCTTGAGACCCAAAGAAGCTTTTCGTTCTTTTTGTTGTTTCCATTACCTATTTTTCATATTCTAAGCATGAAGTAGATAGATAGATCTTGTTTCATGGTAGAGCTCAATGTAGGTTGTTATGTCTTGCATAAAAGGTAGCCCGGCAGATCGTGCTGGAATACATGAAGGCGAAGAATTAGTCGAGATAAATGGTACCCTGGTCCTTATTCCCCTACCAACTATATTTCTGAAAATTGGCTATATAAATCCGTTGTTTCTTTAATGGAGATTTCAGGTGAGAAACTGGATGGTATTGATAGTGAAGCAGCAGCGCAGAAGCTGAGAGGCAGAGTTGGAACATCTGTTACAGTCAAACTTAAGAATGTATGTACCATCTTTGGTCTTCTCCATTCACTTCTTCTGCATTCTTCTTTGTTGAAGAGTCTGTCTAATTGAGATCAAACTAGTTAAGTTATTGTCATCTCCTTGTAGTGCAATGGATCAGGGAAGGATTCTAGTTTCAGAGAGGTATTATGACCGGTGTTTATGTTAGATTTTTTTTCTAGTGAATTACAAATTAAATGGGCTCTTATATATATGTAAAGGTCAAGTTACATCGAGATTACATTAAGCTCTCTCCAATATCAAGTGCTATAATCCCGCATATGACACCCGATGGCCATTTAGCAAAAACTGGTTATGTCAAACTCACAGCATTTTCTCAGGTTAGTATTGTGAACACCAAAAACCAAAAGAAGTTTTCACCTTGATATGTATTTCACTGATTTGGACATTCCGATAGACTGCAGCGTCCGATATGGAAAATGCGGTACACGAGATGGAGAATCAGGATGTTCAGTCATACATTTTAGACCTAAGGAACAACCCGGTAAATTTCAGGTTTTGTTTTTAATGCGAACTATTGTCTCTTCTTTATTTTCGGACACTTAGCTTTTGGCGCCTATTCCATTTCAGGGAGGTCTGGTTAAAGCTGGCCTTGATGTTGCTCAAATATGGCTTGACGGAGATGAAACTCTTGTGTATACAATTGATCGTGAAGGTGTTACATCACCGATCAACATGATCAATGGACACGCTGTGACACACGATCCACTTGTTGTGCTTGTAAGTATATAAGCGGCTAGGTGAATAATCAATGCAATGGATTTCGGCTAGGTTCGGTTTAAACGTTCACTGCCAGTTAATGTCTCGGTCAAATGGTGAACAGGTTAATGAAGGAAGTGCGAGTGCAAGTGAAATTTTGGCAGGTGCTTTACACGATAACGGTCGAGCTATACTTGTTGGTAACCGAACATTTGGAAAAGGGAAAATCCAGGTATACATTAATTAGCTTTATACAACACGCACATAATTTTATAAATCTTGATCTTATGCTAAAAGTTTTTGTATGTTTTGTGATTTTGCAAGAGCGTAACAGAACTAAACGATGGGTCAGCTTTGTTTGTGACGGTGGCTAAGTATTTGTCTCCGTCTCTACACGAAATCGATCAAGTAGGCATCGCACCTGATGTACAGTGTACCACGGATATGATCGATTCTTTGACCGGTGAGATACTTATGAAGATGAGCAGTTCGGTTCCATTGCTTGAAGCAGACTCATGTGTTATGGTCGCTGAGCACGAACTTGAGACTCGACGATCCAATGGAACAGCTTCTTGAGGGGTTTTATCCTAACTTAATAGGACAAGTTTATGATGTATATATTGATAGTTAAAATCTATTTGGCACTTACTGTTGTTGCCGTGTATACTGAACTAGATTAGTAAAAGAGTCTGGATCTTCTCTTGTAACATTGATTTACACCAAATACTTTTAAAAGATTTTTCATCTTCTTCGCATATTAAAGTTCTAGATGCTGAAAAAAGAGCCCTGGATGAATAAAGTTAACTCGGATGGAGAATAACATGAGAATACCAAATCAAACGCCGTTAACTCGTTGGTTGAAATACGAAATGTTTTCAGCTTCATTGCGAGTGATCGATCTTTGCCTTTCTGCCATAATCTATTTGGTGGATTTATAGTAAATAGCATACAATATTAATTGAGCTAGCCCAAACACACACCCAATCCCATTTGGTATAGCCATAAATGAATCAAAAGGCACAAAACCATAAATTGTCCAAACACCTGCATTTAGAAAACCAGCTACAGATAGCAAAAGCGGCATGAACTCCAGACAATGGAGAAGCATACATCATAGTGTTGAAAACGCAACATACGATCCCAACACTTACTGTCCGTTGATTGGTACTGTGTTCAAGAGTTAAAACCAAAACAGCGAGGATAGCCACAAACACGGCTTCAACCGCTAAAACAGCAGATATTACCAACCGTTGTTTTTGGCGGCCACAGAAAATGAAAAATATGGTAAGGAAAACAATTTCGATCACGATACCTATACCACTTATTGTAACCACAAATGTGCTGTCTGGGTGTATCATAGGAAGTCCGTAGAGAGCCCGAACCAAACAGTTTATGAGAGTCGCCAAATATGGCATTGGTGAGTATTTCTCTACAGACTTCTTTTTCACTATGCGTACAAACGTTGGCGTTGGTGACAGGAAGAGACATAGAGAGATTATTACTCCTACGATCTTCCGAATAAGATTCAACTGTGCTGACACCATATTGTGATGGTATTAGAAACTCTGGAGTTCAAAGTTTGATATTTTGATTTCTCGAGAGTTTGTTTGTCTTCTGCCCCAAGTGTCCGAGGCCGTATTAGTAACGTTGCACCCACGTAACAATTTCAATTTGTATTTCTTTTGTTTATTTTTCTAAATATGATCAACGTTTCCTTTCTTTTCTCACCAGTATCCTTTTTGGGTCAAAGTCTCAACTAATTTCCGTTTAAATACAAACCAAATCAATGATTTCTTATTTTTCTTTGTTTAAAATTTAAACATTTCAGTTTTCCTTTCTAAAACACAAACAAATATACACGAGTTACGACTAATTAAAGAAAGAATAATATAAAAAGCCACCACATAATCCGTTACGATCCAATTCCAAAGTAACTGCTTGCATAATTACATAATTTGTTGCAGATATATAAAACGTATATTACTCACCTTTTCTTTTCGTTTGGCAACAGTAAATTAAGTATCTTTAAATGTAGCATTTCGAGCTTGTTAAATATGGAGAACAACATCTTACTAATCATTAGATTCTGTTGATAGGGTTTTCTGTAATTTAACACAAAATTATTCGAATTAATCCACTAGTGATGTATAAAAGAATTTCGCATTTGATGAACTAATGTGTATGGGAAAATTCTAAAATTTATTTTTCTGTACCGAAATTCAAACTATTGTTTATGTAACAAGAATATAAAAACAGAAATGCTAAAATAAATCTAAGCCACATATTGCAACTCTTTTCACCGTAATTATAGTTACATTTAACGGAAAATTAGTTAATTTTGACCATCATAATTTTTCCCTTAAAACTCTGTTATTTTTAGGTAAAGAAAAAGTAAATAGTACTAAAAATAACATAAGTTCCACACATATAAATCCCCCATCAACACGATCCATTTTCCTCAGACCTGCAAGAACTTCCAAAAACACACAAAAAAAAAACTAAATAAAAGAAGAAAAGAAAAGCCCTTTCAGGTCTCAACAATGGAGATGAAGAAGATTGCTTGTGGTGTGCTTTTCGCTGCTGCCTCCATGACGGCCGTCATGGCTGCCGAGGAAGTCGGAGCTCCGGCACCGGGACCCTCATCTGCCGCCTCGGCTGCTTTGCCAGCTCTTGGCTCTTTGGTTGGAGCTTCCCTTGTGTCCCTCTTCAGCTACTACTTACACTAAGCTATCTTTCATTATGTAATAAAAAACTAATTATGTGATCTTATTCATTTCCCATCTATTTCCATTCACTTATTTATTAATAAAACAAAGAAAGTGATTCATGAATAAACTTTCTCTTCTTCATATATTTTCTTTTTAGTTTTGCGCTTGTAGTTTTGGATTGTGGATGCTGCATTGATAACTCGGGTTTTAAATCTGGTTTCCCTCCTACCGTAATAATTATAAGAAAATCTTTAAAAATAAGTAGTTTTATTTTTTCACATTTGATATATATACTACCAAGAACAAATTAAGGTGTAATGTACATTTAAGAAACAAATGGAAAAGTGTGTAAATTTAGTTGAAATCTAACCAGTGATTGATATTGTATTTTTGTTACTCTTGGAACGTGGATATATTTAACGAATTTATTAACATTATGTTTCATAACTTGTTTGTTGACTTTTTACAAAATATTGTTTTGTATAGAAGAATGTTAAGCTCCAATCATGTAAGTGACCTCGTTGACTTGACTTTTCTTGCGTCTCTGAGTCTCTGACTCTCTCTCTCTCTTGCGTCCCTTTATTCACAAGACAATCTTCACTCTTCAACCTCATTTTCTGGGTTTAGAGATGTTGCGTTTGTTCAGAAAGAAGAAGAAAACGCAGAAGAAAGAAGAGATAAATTTCCAGAAGAATGGGGGCTCATTGTTGGAAGAACTCATTGCATCTTCAGGAGGTATATACAATCCCATCCGTACGTTTTCTTCCCACCAAATCCTTCAAGCCACAAACCACTTTGACTGGAACTATGTAATCTCTGAAGACAGATTCGTGTGGTACAGAGGCATGATTGAAAACAGACTCGTACTGATCAAGAAATTCCAAGACTGTTCTGTTTTTGACGCTGACAACTTTTACCGTGACATTGCGGTTTCATCTATGATGAGTAGCCATAAGAACGTTCTCAAGCTCTTGGGCTGTTGTCTAGAGTTTCCTCGGCCGGTTCTCGTGTGTGAATATCCAGAAAATGGAGCTCTAAACTGTATAAGACGTGGAAATGAAGGCGTCAGGCCATTCCCTTGGAATGTAAGGTTGAGGATCGCTAAGGAGATTGCAAATGCTGTAGCCTATCTTCATACCAAATTCCCGAGGACTATAATCCATAGGGATTTAAAGCTTGCAAATATATTCCTGGATGAGAATTGGTCCGCCAAGCTCTCTTCTTTCAGCCTCAGCATACTGATTCCAGAGGGCGAGTTGGGCGTAAATGACATGGTTTGCAGGACATCAAGCTATATCGAGCCCGAGTATTTCAATACAGGTTTAGTCACCGAGAATGTTGACATCTATAGCCTTGGTATCATCATGCTAGTTCTTTTGACAGGAAAGTCTGATTACACTTCGGAAGTCACTGTTTATCTTCCTGTATTGCCTGTCTATGTTGGGAAGTATCTGGAGTGAGGTTTGTTGACTGAACTGATAGACCCGTTGATGTTGGACAGCGCGTGTGACGACATTCCCGAGCATTCAAGACTACAAATGGAAGCATTCATTGAGCTTGCTTTTAGATGTGTAAGATTCAGACCAGGAGAGAACGTGCCTCGCATGATAGACGTTGCAAAAGAACTAGAAAAGATAGAGAAGCATATCTAACGCTGCCAACTTTTCTGGTGAGACTTGAAACAGATCTATCTATTATGCAGTTTTAGAAGTGAAAGTTGTAATGAATCTTATTGTTTTTGATCGAGCTTTATCAACAATATATGTTGTAGGTAAAGATCTGAGTTTCCATATTTCATTATGCAAGAACTACAGTATATGTATGTACCTCTTATTTTTGAACACCAAAGATACTCCCATCTTTAGTCATGTTTTTGTGATGCTTACTCTGTGAAGATATCTCAACAAGTTCCTTGAGGATCTCTAGCTAAAAATTCTCAATGATGCTTCAATGCGCTTGAGCTCTTTAGCTACTTGGATCATCTTTGGTCTGTCTTCATCTCTTTCCTCGCAGCATCTCAAAGCAAGCACCACACACGCTTCCACTTGCAACCTTTGACCACTTGTGATATCTTTAATCATCATTGGATCAATTACTTCATCGAGCTTACCATTCTCACACAACCCTCTCACATAACTAAGAATACCTTGGGGATTTCCATCAGAACCAGTGATAACAGCAGATCTGCCGGTGAGAAAAACCAGCAAACAGATTCCAAAGCTGAACACATCGGTATACTCAGTCACAAAACTCGTGGCTTGATATAATGGATCGAGATATCCAAATGTTCCTAGAACTCTTTCAGCTACTATTCTTGATTTACCCTCAGGGAGAGATATTGAGAAGGATAAATCAGACAACTTTGCGGTCCAGTTCTTGTCCAAGAAAACGTGCATTGGTTTAACATCTCTGTGTATGATAATCTTGGGAAATGCCATGTGAAGGTAAGTCACAGCATTTGCAATCTCTTTCCCAATCTTCAACCGTAAACTCAGAGGCAATAAAGATTCTTCACCGTTAACCATAATACCTCCTCGCTGATTCAGAACTCCAAATTCTGCGAATTCAAACACAAGAACCGGAAAAGGAAACTCGAGACAACATCCTAACAGTTTAAGAAAGTTGCTGTGATTGCTCATCCGAGCAGACAATACTATGTCGTTGTAAACCTCTTCAACTTTGTGTCCTGTAATTTTATCCTCAGTGAATGTCTTGATCATGTAAGATCTATCTTCGATTACACCTTTATACCACTTATAGTACACATCTTGCGAGATGAAACAGCTTGAATCGAAGTTATTGGTGGCTTTAAGGATCTTGTCAGAAGAAAAGCTGCGTATAGGAATGGATTTACCGTTGCAGTCAGCAATAAGTTCTTTTAAGAAGATGCTTCCGTTATCTAAGAACCACTTCTTCTTCTTCTTGTCCTCTTCCTTCTTTCTCCCAGAACCTGATTTCAGATACAGCTTCTTCATTGATTCCATTATCAAATTACCAATTTTTTTGGGAACGATCCAGAAATGATCAACCTTTTGTTGTTGAAATGAATAAAGAGGACACCTTTCCTACCAAAAGCTTCCGAAAGTCAAAATCTTTCTTTCTGAGCTCAAACGAGAGTGTATGAACTGAGAATGGTTCATCTTTCTCTTCGAATCTGAATCAGTGATTAGTGAAAGCCTTAAAATGGGTAATAAGAATTAACACAGATAATCCTCTGCTGCTCCATTGAATTAAGTCGAATGACAAAAGAAAGGAAGACGCAAGTCATGAATTATACAATGTAGTGGGTCAAGTAAATGGATAGGCCCAACCAAATTTGGTGGTGAGATCTAATTTATGGGATAAGTTTGAAAATTTGGTTGGGCCTTCTTTCAAAAAGTCAAATGGTTGGTGAGATTGCAAAAAGTCAATGATTCCACCAAATTTGGTTGGGCCTTCTTTCAAAAAGTCAATGGTTTGAAATTGTTGAAACCGCGAAGAGGTTTGTATGCATTCAGATTGAGTCTTTCTTGGTCGACGAGGAAAACTGTCAAGTGTGAATATCTTTGCCTTGAAATTTGTTATTGGTGACATGAAGTCGATGATGAAGAAGTTGAAGCAGAGTGTGAGATCTGGATCGTCGGAGAAAAAGGAAAATGACATTCAAGGAGAAAGGTGGTTCTTGGAGAATGGAGGGATCTTCTTAAAAGACCTTGTCGCTAATTGTAACGGTAAATCAATTCCTATACGCAGTTTTTCTTCTCACCAGATCTTTAAAGCCACTAATAACTTCGATTCCCGTTGTCTTGTCGCCTTTGAGGGAATCTACACGTGGTGGTACAGAGATATCATCGAAGATAGAACTTACATGATCAAGAGATACCTTGTGGATAAAGCTACAGAACACAGAGTTGAAGAAATTTACAATGACTTTGTCTTGTCTGCTCGGATGAGCAACCACAACAACTTTCTCAAACTATTAGGATGCTGTTTGGAGTCTTGTTATCCTGTTCTTGTGTTTGAAAACGCAGAACATGGAGTTCTGAATCAGCGAGGAGGTATGATGGTTAACGGGGAGGAGTCTTTACTGCCATGGAGTTTAAGGTTAAAGATTGGGAAAGAGACTGCAAATGCGGTGGCTTATCTTCACTCAGCGTTCCCTAAGATCACTATCCATAGAGATGTTAAGCCAACGCATGTTTTCTTGGACAAGAACTGGACTGCCAAATTGTCCGGCTTCTCAATCTCCATTACGCTACCCGAGGGAAAATCGAAAATAGCCACTGTTTCAGTGGTGGGAACATCCGGTTATATCGATCCATCATACCGTGCCACAGGTTCGGTAACTGAATACACCGATGTGTACAGTTTTGGAATCTTTTTGATGGTTCTTCTCAGTGGTAAACCGGTTTTCTTCACTGGATCTAATGGCAAGCGCGAAAAAATTCTTCGCTATGTGAAAGATTTGTCTAAGAAGGACATGCTTAATGAAGTAATTGATCCGTGTTATCCAAAGATGGCGAAAGATATAACAAGTGGTCAAAGGTTGCAAGTGGATGCGTGTGTTGTACTTGCTCTGAGCTGCTGGGAGAAGAGAGATGAAGACTGACCAAAGATGATCCAAGCAGCTAAAGAACTTAAGCGGATCATCACATCATTTTAGGAATGTGTATCTGTAATTCTGTATATGCATCTATGTATCACAACTATATAAATGTATCAGTGTTACAATGTAAGTTCTGGTATCAGCTACGACATTTGTGATCTCCTTCCCGATCTTCAAACCTTATGATCCAAGTAGTAGAGATCAGTTTTCACCATACTCACATATCACTAACTTCTAGCCCATCTTCTAGGCCCAACAACCTTATTCATTGATGGTGGTGGAACGATGGTCCTACAGAACCAAATGCGGACCCAAGTTGACTTGACTTGTATCTCGCATCTCTGTTTCTTTCTTTCTTGTGTTCCTTTCTTCACGAGACAATCTTTAACCTCAATTTCTAAGTTAAATGATGTTGTGTTGGTTGAGGAAGAAGAAGAAGAAACAAAAGGAGATCAATTTTCAGAAGAATGGGAGTTTATTGTTGGAGGAACTCATTGCATCTTCAGGAGGTAAATACAATCACATCCGTACGTTTTCTTCCAACCAAATCCTTCAAGCTACAAACAATTTCGACAGAAGCCATGCAATCATTGAAGACAGATTCGTGTGGTACAAAGGTACGATTGAAAACAGAGCTGTACTGATCAAAAACTATAACGAACCCTTTAACTTTCCACCCGACAATATCTACTGTGATATAGCCGTCTCATCGATGATGAGCAGCCACAAGAACGTTCTCAAGCTTTTAGGGTGTTGTCTAGAGTTTCCTCATCCAGTTCTCGTGTGTGAATACTCGGAAAAGGGAGCTCTTACCTACATAATAGGTGCAGGGGCCGGAATCAAGCCATTGGCTTGGAATGTAAGATTGAAGATCGCTAAGGAGATTGCAGATGCTGTAACTTATCTGCATACTGAATTCCCTAGGACTATTATCCATAGGGATTTGAAGCTTAAAAGTATTTTCTTGGATGAGAATATATCTGTTTTCTTTCAGTCTCAGCATATCGATTCCAGAGGGAGAATCGGGAGTAGTGGGCATCATTTGCGGGACAACCGGCTATGTCGAGCCCCACTATTTGAGTACAGGTTTTGTCACTGAGAATGTTGATGTCTATAACTTTGGATTCATCATGCTAAGTCTTTTGACAGGAAAGTCTGGATACAATCAAGAACCGGAATATGGTGACAAGTATTTTCTATTGCCTGATTATGTTGAGGAGTGTTTGGGGAAAGGACTATTCACTAAACTGATAGACCCCTCGATGTTAAACAGCGCGGATGACGACATTCCTGATCTTTCAAGACTGCAAATGGAAGCATTTGTTGAACTTGCTTTGAGATGTGTTCGATTCATACCAGGAGGAAACAAGCCCCATGTGGTAGATGTTGCAAAAGAACTCAAGCAGATAGAAAAACACACCTGACCGGAAGCTTTTCTTCTGGTGTCACTGATCAGATCTATCTATTGTTATGTAGTCTTAGTAGTGAAAAGTTGTTATGATCATCATTTTTTTTCGATTTTCGCCATGATATATGTTGTATGTAAGAATCTGAGTTTCCATACTTCATAATTCAAGGATTGTTTACTTTAGCTACACATAATCCAAACAAATGTAATAAAATTTTTGTACATCAGAACAGAGGATCTCTTGCTTTAGCTACTCGGATCATCTTTGGCCTGTATTCATCTTTCGTCTCACAGCATCTCAGTGCGAGTATAACACACGCTTCCAGCTGCAATCTTTAAAGAACAAAACCCATGGACATAAACTTTGAAATAATGTAAATAGGAAGACATTTCTGCTAACCTGGTAAAACAGATTCATAAAGATAGCATGTTTTTCCCATATTTGATCTCTGAAACTATAGTGGGAGATATTGTAATTATATCCTCATTTACAAACAGCATCAGAGGTAAACATGTTTCATCTTGGCAGCCTAATCCAGAAATTGGTTTTAGAAAAGAAACATTCAACCCAAAGTTTGAAATTTTATGCTTATAGTTATAGGATTTAATCGAAGCTAAGAAACACGCTCCTCATTGCCAGCTTTTGGAACATAAAGACAATTTATTTATTCTTCAAATATTTCCCAATCTAACTGAAGTAATGGAATAAGACATCGAGCAATACAGAAACTTAGTATGAGCATGATCGCAATCTTGAATCCGAATTTTCTTGCCCACTTGACCATACTTGACCTAATCTTAGGCTTTAATAATCCAGATGTAGCTGTGAGTAAAAAGAAAGCTTCAAGCTAGAGGATGATGAGAAAACTTAGAAAACCATTCTCATTTCTTAACTTTGTGATTACACTCATGTCGTCATTTTTAAGAAGAGAAAATACAATAGCTGTAAAAAAAGGACAAAATTGTAATTCTTATCCTCCAGCTGTAAAGCTTCAAATCGGTTTTGCAAGATGACAAGTTTTGTTTTGATTAGCTGTCTCTTGTAGTAAATGATCTGTTTTTAACTCTGATGCAGAGTGTCTTGTTTTAACAGCGGTAAAACCCTGTTTCTGTTTTGTTGAAGACCCTCCAATTGATGCAGAGTGTTTGAACTCTCTGCTTTCTTCTGTTGACTGATACACCCCCTCAAACGTGGTGTGGGAGAAGCCTCAACACCCAGTTTGAACCGAAGAGAACAAAAGACTTCATAGGGTAATGACTTAGTGAATATATCAGCAAGTTGTGATGCAGCCGGAATGTGCCTCACAACCAAGGTTCTGAGAGCAACCTGCTCCCTAACATAATGATAGTCCACATCAAAATGCTTTGAACGAGAATGAAGAACAGGATTTGCAGTCAAGTAAACTGCAGACAAATTGTCACAATACAGTTCTGCAGGAGCTGGTTGAGGAACACCAATTTCTTTTAAAAGAGAGTTGATCCAGGTGAGTTCAGACGCAGTAAGGGACAATGATCGATAGTCAGCCTCTGTAGATGACTTAGAGACTGTTGGTTGTCGTTTAGCTGACCAAGAAAATATTTTTTGCAGTCCAATTCTTGTCCAATAAAATATTTTTTGGCTGAATGTCTCTATGTCTGGTGATCTTAGGGAATGCCATGTGAAGATAAGACACAGCATTTGCAATCTCCTTTGCAATCCTCAACCGTCCACTCCATGGCAATATAGTTTCCTCCCCGTTAACCATAATACATCCTCACTGATTCAGAGCTCCATGTTCTGCATATTCAAACAAGAAAACCGGAAAACTGAACTCGAAACAACATCCAACTAGTTTGAGACAATTGCTGTGATTGCTCATCCGAGCAGACAAGATAATGTCTTTATAAGCCTCTCTAACTTCGTTATGTATAAATCTACCCTCGTGGAATCTCTTGATCAAGTAAGACTTATCTTCGATTATACCTTAAAACCACTTGTAGATGGCACCATCAGAGACAAAACAACTGGAGTCGAAATTCTTGGTGGCTTCCAAGATCTGGTCAGAAGAAAAGCTGCGTAAAGGAACGGATTTACCATTACAATCAGCGATGAGCTCTTTCAAGAAGATGCTTCCGTTCTCCAAGAACCCTCCTTTCTTTCTTTTTTCTGGAAAACCCGGCTCTCAGATTCTTCAGCATTGATCCCATTAAATTTTAAATAAATTTCTAGGCAAAGAGGTTCACAGTTTTCTTCCAAAAACAAGACTGACTTAAACTTGCTTCTGTAAAAGATCAATTTTGTTAATGAAGAACAAACAATCTATAGAACCATTCAGTATTTCAGTGGCAATAAAATAAAGTATATATATTTTTTGGTCAACATAAAATAAAGTATATTTACCGCGTATACAGAAGCATGTTATTTTATTTTGGTCAACATAGTAGTTTGAAAAATACTTTTTTTACAATAAATAAAAGACTAAATTATTATTTTTATTTAATTATAAAACGAAAATTTTAATTTTAAAATAATTTTAATTTAATTTAATTATTTTCAATAATATAAATAAATTTTTCAATAAATTTAACTTTGTTTAAAAATTAATTATTTTGTTATGAAAATTAATATCTAATAAAAACTAGAAATCATATTTGAATTTTAGTTAATTGATTTTGGTGAATATTCTTTTTTTTGTAAACTTATTTATTCATCACATACTTATATCATTTTATGTTGACTTACTAATAAATTGATTTATTGAGTTGTCGACTTATATTTTAATTATGTCGACTTAACTTTTTTTATCATCGACTTAACTTTTTTTATCATCGACTTAACTTTTTTCATCATCGACTTATTTTATAACATTTGACTTAAATAGTTGACTTATTTATACTGTTTACTTATTTGTTTGTTAGTTGATTTATATTTTTTCTCGTAAACTTATTTATTCTTGGTAGATTTATATCATTTTATGTTGACTTGTTAATAAATTTAATTTATTGAACTGTCGACTTATTTTTTATTTCTGCCAACTTAATCTTTTTTTCTATCGATTTATTTTATAATAGTCTGACTTATACTTGATTAGTTAATTTATTTACATAGTTGACATATTTAAACAGTTGATTTATTATTTTTGTTCGTCGATTTATATTTTTTCTCGTAGATTTATTTATTCTTGGTAGACTTATTAATAAATCTGACTTATCAAACTGTTGACTTATATTTTATTTCTGTCGACTTAATTTTTGTCACTATTAATTTGTTTTATAACAGTTAACTTATATTTTGATTGATTGATTTATTTACATAGTTAACTTATTTAAAATTTTGACTTATTTTTATGTTCATGAAATTAATTTTAAATTAAAAATTAAATATAAAACTAATTATTTATAATTTTTAATAATAATTTATGTAAATACTTAAATAAATTATAAAATTCATAATGTTATTTTGATCCTATAGTTTAAATTCGTAATTAATTAAAAATTAATTATGTTGACTAAAAAAATATAGAATATAATTTTCTATTAATAATTTCATTTAATTTTAAAATAATTTTTATTTTTTAATTTTAGTTTATAATTTATTTTTTCATGGATTATTTATCTTTTACATAAGCTAGGATATCATTATCTAAATCTAAAAAATCTAGATTTTTTCTTATACATTAAAATTCAAAATTGAATATAAAAATAAACTTAATTTTGAAATTAACTCGAATTTCAAAATTAAGTTTAATTTTTATTTTTATATTTAAATTAATTATTTTTAACTATTTATAAAAATTAAATAATCAAAATATTTTATTTTTATTTTTAAAATTTAAGTTATTAAAGAAGAAAAAAAAATGTCATTTTGTTTTAACATAAAAAGTATATTTCTAATCTTGTAAATTATGGTGTAGTTTGTAAGAGTTTAACAAAATTCAAGGTATTCTAGCAAATAATCTCTTATTTTTGGTCAACGTCTTTCGAAGTTTTCAAATATAATTATTTTTAGTATTTTGTTTTGTCAATAACATGTCTTATCTAGCTAGATTTGAGTCAGGATGGTAAAATATACTACACATGATCTATTTTATGGTAAATCATCATTCATCACATTTATTAAAAGATTTTATCATCTTACAAATAACTGATCTACGTTTCACAATAAACTATACTATGTGCAACCAGACAATCTAATAGACTAATGCACAATACACATTCCGCAGGTCTGCAGCTCATGACAACATGTAGCATGATCTTCAAAAACATGTAATCTAATATCTGAAAAGAAATTGCCTTATGTAGGAGATTACACATAGAACATGGTGTATAAACCACTAATAACCTGGCCAACTACAAGACGAAAAGCGCTTGAAGTAGTTTGCATGATCGATAATTTTTGTTCGTTTAGCCTAATAGTAAAACATTTGTTGCAACTTGCTTCTTATTTTTTCTCTTTTCCTTTGCACAAAACAGGTTGTCACGTTGTAATATACGTTTTTTAAATCTTAGTCAACTCTATTTATATTGTAGTTTCCTCTGTTTTTCATTAGCACCAAGAAGTTAGTAAACCTCCTATTAGTTTTCCTGATTAAAGACATGAAGGGTTGGTTCACGGAGAGTGAGACAAGTAGACATTCAGAAAAGAACGGGAACTTGTTGGTAGAGGAGTTAATCTCGTGTTCAGATGGTAAATACAATCCTATCCGAATGTTTTCTTCTGACCAAATTCTTAAAGCAACAAACAACTTTGACGCAAATCATATCATCTCACATGATAGATTCATATGGTACAAGGGTACTATTGAAGAACGAAAAGTACTCATCAAGAAATGGGAAGGAGATCATGTCTTTTCACCTTCCGCTGACAATGCTCACTGCGATATTGCGGTGTTATCTATGATGAGCAGTCATAAGAACGTTTTGAAGCTGTTGGGTTGCTGTGTGGAGTTTGTTAAGCCGGTCATCGTGTGCGAGTATGCAGACAAAGGACCTCTACAACTTGACGACAAGGACGGTACTCCGTTATCTTGGAGTGCACGGTTAAAGATCGGGAAGGAGATTGCAAACGCGGTAGCTTATCTTCACACGGCGTTTCCTCGGATCATAATCAGTAGGGATATAAACCCTCAAAACATATTCTTGGACGAGAATGGAACTGCGAAACTGTCTTCTTTCTGTTTGAGCATATCGATCCCGGAGGGGGAATCATCTGTCTTATTTGAGTATTTCTCTTGTTTTCAAATCTTTCTAGTATGTGTATGTAACATAAGAAAATTCATACATTTTGCACAATTGACTAAAGTATTAAACCTGAGATTCGATCTGCTGTTGTGTTACAGACAAATATCTTCTTTTTCCGTGCTTCTCTCGGAGATTTCTTTTCTTTTATGCATGCATGAATTTCAAACTTAGCTTTTTAGTCCAAGAACAGAGAAGATCTCTAGCTAGAATCTCTCAATGATGCCTCAATCCGCTTGATTTTTTTAGCGACTTGGATCATCTTTGGTCTGTCTTCATCTCTCTCCTCGCAGCATCTCAAAGCCAGTACCAAACACGCTTCCACCTGCAATCTTTGGCCACTTGTGATGTCTTTGGCTATCATCGGATCAATTGCTTCATCGAGCTTCCCATTCTCATATAAGCCTTTCACATAGCCAGCAATGATTTTGTTATCCACATTAGATCTAGCATAGTCGTAAGCTGGTCTGCCAGTGAGAAAAATCAACAAACAGATTCCAAAGCTGTAGACATCGGTATATTCAGTCACAAAACCCGTGCTAACATATAATGGATCGCTGTATCCACATGTTCCTAGAACTGGAGCTTGTATTCTTGATTTTCCCTCAGGGAGCGTTATGGCGATTGAGAAATCAGACAACTTTGCAGTCCAATTCTCGTCCAAGAAAATATTTGTTGGCTTAATGTTTCTATGTATGGTGATCTTAGGGAACGCCGTGTGAAGATAAGTCACAGCATTTGCAGTCTCCTTTGCAATCCTCAACCTTACACTCCATGGCAATATAGTTTCCTCCCCGTTAACCATAATACGTCCTCGCTGATTCAGAGCTCCATGTTCTGCATATTCAACCACAAAAACCGGAAAACTGAACTCGAAACAGCATCCAAATAGTTTCAGAAAGTTGCTGTGATTGCTCATCCTAGCAGACAAGACAATGTCTTTGTAAGCCTCTCCAACTTCGTGTTCTATTAATCATCCTCGAGGAATCTCTTGAGCAAGTAAGACTTATCTTCGATGATACCTTTAAACCACTAGTAGATCGCGTCTTTAGAGACAAAACAACAGGAGTCGAAATTCTTGGTGCCTTTCAAGATCTGGTCAGAAGCAAAGCTGCGTATAGGAATGAATTTACCGTTACAATCAGCGATAAGCTCTTTTAAAAAGATGCTTCCGTTGTCCAAGAACTACCTTTCTTCCTTCTTTTTCCTGGAAAACCTTGATCTCAGCTTCTTCACCATCGATTCCATTAAATAAATAATACGTTTCTGGGCAAAGAGGTTCACAGTGTTTTTCCAAAAACAAGAAAGACCTAAAGACCTAAAGTTTCTGAAAAACTCAATTTGATCTTTCTCTTCTACCTAAAAGCATACAAAAGAGTCAAAGACTCTTGGCACTTGACATGACTCATCACCAATCCTTTCCACAAAACGTATTGATTCCATTTTAACAAATAACAAATTTCTGGGCACAGTTTTCTTCCAACAGCATGAAAGACTAGGTGCTTCTGGAAAAATAAAACTTCTTTATAAGAGCATACAAAGACCATACCTTTTCACAGTGCTCTCGTTGAAACTTCCAACCATTGGCTTTACATTTTGGGTCCAATTTCTTGATAGGGACTCATCACCTAACTCATTCTCATCCCTACTCATGGGTTCACAAAACATACCTGATAAGTCATTTACTAAAAAGTTTTAACTGTTAATATTACAACGGAATACTTTAAAGTGCCAATCCCGGTTGATGATTGATCTGAGATTAACGTGCAACATAGTAATACAAATCCCTACACGATATCATTGGTAGCAATACTCAATTTTATCTCTCTCTTCTATCTAAAAGCATACAACGAGTCAAAGATTTTTGGCACATGACATGACTCTATCACCAATCTTTATCCACAGAAGGTATTGGTAAAACCTGATAAAAAGTTTCTATTGTTAATATGAAAAAGGAAATATATCAAGACCCAGATGTATATCAAAGTGTTAATTCTGATATATGATTGTCGCCATTGTTACAAACTTTTCATCAAAGACTAACAATCATCAACATTGTGATAATTTATTAACAAACAAACATTGTTATAATGTGTTCCCTGGATACTGATTACTACTATACGTCAATAACTTCTTCACGTTATTGGAATGTTGCCTCAAGTTTTTCTCCCAAGATTTTATTCATATTTCACGAACCAAAACGGATATAGTCTTGTTTACCTCAGACCAGCGGATGATTCAACTAGTGATCTCTCTATCCGTTTAAGCTCCTTGGCAACATTAGTCATCTTCGAGCTCTCTATCTGTTTAACCCTAGTAGTATGAGCATGATCTCAATCTTAAATCTGACCATCCTCTACCCATTTTCCAGCATCTGAGGCTTTAACAGTGGAGTGATCCTTCTACTATCTTAATCTCTTTTGCTACCAAGATCATCTTCGGCATGTCTTCACTTCTCTTCTCGCAGCATCTCAGTGCCAGCTCAAGAAACATTTTCATCTGACCAATCCTCATGTCGTTCAAATCACCTCGGGATTCAACAGTTTCCAGGATTAAACCGATCTTGCCAGAGAGAAAAACCATTAAAAAGACTCCAAAGCTGTAACATCTCTATATATGATGATTTTAAGAATCTGAGTTTCCGTACTTCATAATGCAAGAATTGTTTACTAAGCTATATATAGTCTAGGCAACTGATACCTCTTCTTTTGGACACCAAAGATGGTCCAATCTTCAGTCATATTCTTATGATGTCTACTCCACGAAGATTTCTAAAAGTATACCTCGACAAGTTCCTTGAGGATATCTAGCTAGAATTTCTCAATGATGCTTCAATCCGCTTGAGTTCTTTAGCTACTTGAATCATCTTTGGTCTGTCTTCAACTCTCTCCTCGCAACATCTCAGTGCAAGTAAAACACATGCTTCCATCTGCAATCTTTGACCACTTGAGATATCTTTAAACATCACTGGATCTATGACTTCATCCAACTTCCCGTTTTCACGTAACGCTCTCACATAGCTAAGAATACCCACTGGATACCCATCAGATCCGGTGAAGTAAACCGATCTGCAAGTCATAACAACCATCAAAAGGACTCCAAAACTATACACATCCGTATACTCTGTCACAAGCCTTGTTGCAAAGTATAATGGATCGAGGTAACCGTATGTACCCAGCACGTCTTCAGCTTCTATCTGTGATTTCCCCTCTTCGAGAGATATTGAGAAAGATAAATCAGACAACTTTGCAGTCCAGTTCTTATCCAAGAAAACGTGCATTGGCTTAACATCTCTATATATAATGATCTTAGGGAACGCCATGTGAAGATAAGCCAAGGCATTTGCAATCTCCTTCCCAATCTTCAGTCTCAAACTCAAAGGCAATAAAGATTCTTCACCGTTAACCGTAACACCTCCTCGATGATTCAAAACACCATGCTCTGCATATTCAAACACCAGAACTGGAAAAGGGAACTCAAGACAACATCCTAATAGTTTAAGAAAATTGTTATGGTTGCTCATCCGAGCAGACAAGACAATGTCTTTATAAACCTCTCCTACTCTGTAATCTGTGACTTTATACTCGGAGAATCTCTTGATCATGTAAGATCTATCTTCGATTACACCTCTGTACCAAATGTAGAACCCTTCTTCAGTGACAAAACAACTGGAATCGAAATTCTTGGTGGCTTTACGGATCTGGGAAGAAGTAAAACTGCGTATAGGAATGGATTTACCATTACAATCAGCGATGAGCTCTTTTAAGAAGATGCTTCCGTTTTCCAAGAATCTCCTTTCCTTCTTAATGCTTTTTTCTTTCTTTTTCCCCGACAAAGATCTCATATTTTGCTTCAATTTTTTCACCATCGATTCCATTTAACAAAATGATGAAATTTCTGGGCGAAGATGTTCAATTTTCACACCGAAACCAAAAGACCTGATTTTAGTCGATGTCCTGATGTCTCACACACAACGAACCCACTAGCTAGTCTACCTACGTTCAGTCAAAGTTTTAAATGTCAGTCAAAGTTTCCTCGTTTTTTTTTTGGTTTATACTAGCAATTAAATTAAAATAAAAGAATGGAAAAAACAATACAGACCCTGGTCAGTGGTTTTTGGGCCTAGTCCAGTTCAATAATTTAGCCTAAATAAAAAGTAACACATAATTAAACGTCACAGAAAATTTAGAACCTGAACCTGAAGCAATTGGCGTTTCTGAAAGTCGGCAATTTTGAAAGTTGAAACCCATGTACTGTATAATATATATGATCAACACAGAAAATTTCTCAAGTTTCATCTTGGCAGCCTAAAATTTTTGAAACACGCTCCTCCGTATTGCCAGCTTTTGGAACATAAAGACAATTTATTTATTCTTCAAATATTTCCCAATCTAACTGAAGTTTTACCCGAAAAGTAGTGCAAGAAGACATCCAGCAATACAGAAACTCATTATGAGCATGATCTCAATCTTGAATCCGAATTTTCTTGTCCACTTGACCATACTTGACCTATCTTCCAACATCTCAGGCTTTAACAATCCAGATGTAGCATCTACTGAATGTTCTAGTCGCTCAATCCGCTTAAGTTCCTTGGCTACTTGGATCATCTTTGATCTGTCTTCATCTCTCTTCTCGCAGCATCTCAATGCCAGCACCACACACGCTTCCACCTGCAATCTTTGCCCACTTGTGATGTCTTTTGCCATCATTGGATCTATTACTTCATCGAGCTTCCCAATCTCATATAAGCCTTTCACACTCCTAGCAATATGTTTGTTATCCCCATCAGATTTAGCAGAGTCGTAAGCTGGTCTGCCAGTGAGAAAAACCAACAAATAGGCTCCAAAGCTGTACACATCGGTATATTCAGTCACAAAATTTGTGGCAATATCTGATGGATCGAGATACCCAAGTGTTCCCTGAACTAAAGTTTCTATTCTTGATTTTCCCTCGGGTAGTGTTATGGAGATTGAGAATTCAGACAACTTTGCGGTCCAATTCTCGTCCAAGAAAATATTACTTGCCTTAATGTCTCTATGTATTGTGATCTTAGGGAACGCCGTGTGAAGATAAGTCACAGCATTTGCTATCTCCTTTGCAATCTTCAACCGTACACTCCATGGCAATATAGTTTCCTCACCGTTAATCATAATACGTCCTTGCTGATTAAGAACTCCATGTTCTGCATATTCAAACACAGTAACAGGAAAACTGAACTCGAAACAGCATCCAAATAGTTTGAGAAAGCTGTTGTGATTGCTCATCCGAGCAGACAAGACTATGTCATTGTAAATCTCTCCAACTAGATGTTCTTCCTATCTACCATCTTGGAATCTCTTGATTAAATAAGACTTATCTTCCATGTTCCCTTTAAACCACTGCTACCAGCCATTAGAGACAAGACATCTGGAATGGAAATTACTGGTAGCTTTCAAGATCTGGTCAGAAGAAAAGCTGCGTATAGGAATGGATTTACCGTTACAATCAGCGATGAGTTCTTTCAAGAAGATGCTTCCGTTGTCTAAGAACCACCTTTCTTCCTTCTTTTTCCTGGAAAACCTTGATCTCAGCTTCTTCACCATCGATTCCATTAAATAAATAATAAGTTATTGGGTAAAGAGGTTCACAGTTTTCTTCCAAAAACAAGAAAGACCTAAAGGTGTTTCTGAAAAACTCATTTTTATCTTTCTCTTCTACCTAAAAGCATACAAAAGAGTCAAAGACTCTTGGCACTTGACATGACTCATCACCAATCCTTGTCCACAAAACGTATTGATTCCATTTTAACAACAAATTTCTGGGCACAGTTTTCATCCAAAAGCATGAAAGACTAGGTGCTTCTGGAAAAATCAAACTTCTTAATAAGAGCATACAAAGACCATACCTTTTCCCAGGCCCCTCGTTGAAATTTCCAACCATTGGCTTTACATTTTGGGTCCAATTTCTTGACAGGGACTCGTCTCCTAACCCATTCTCATCACTACTCATGGATTCACAAAACATACCTGATAGGTCACTTACGAAAAAGTTTAACTGTTAATATTACAAAGGAATACTTTAAAGTGCCAATCCCGGTTGATGACTGATCTGAGACTAACGAGCAACATAGTAATACAAGTCCCCACCCGAGATCACTGGTAGGAATACCCAATTTTATCTTCTCTTTTATCTAAAAGCATAAAAAGAGTCAAAGATTTTTGGCACTTGACAGGATCCATCACCAATCTTTGTCCATAGAACGTATTGGTAAAACCTAATTAAAAGTTTCTATTGTTAACATGAAAAAGGAAATATATCAAGAGCCATATGTATATCAAAGTGTTAATTCTGGTATATGATTGTCGCCATTGTTACAAACTTTTCATCAAAGATTTATTAACAAACAAGCATTGTTATAATTTGTTCACTGGATACTGATTACAATACGTCAATAACTTCTTCACGTTATTGGAATGTTGCCTCAAGTTTTTCTCCCAAGAGTTTATGCATATTTCACGAACCAAAACGGATCTATATAGTCTTGTTTACCTCAGACCAGCGGGTGTATCAACTAGTGATCTCTCTATCCGTTTAAGCTCCTTGGCAACATTGATCATCTTCGGCCTCTTCTCCACACTCTTCTCGCAGCATCTGAACATTAGCTCAACAAACTTATCCACCTGAGATCCTCCACAATGTCTCTCACTCCGACCTTGAATATGGTCTCGACAAACTCACCAATCCCTACTGATCTCATTACCGATGTCTTCTCGAGATTGCCGGCGAAGTCAGTTGCTAGGTTTCGTACTCTGTCTAAGCAATGGGCGTCAAAGCTTAGCAGTGCAGATTTCACCGAGTTGTTCCTGAGGAGGTCTTCGACTCGTCCACGTCTCTTACTTGCGGTGAAAAAATGCGGTGAGTGGCTCTTCTTCTCATCTCCTCAGCCTCAGAATCCATCGTCGTCTCCTGTAGTAGCCGTCGATTACCATATCAAGATCTCAGGAGATGTAAGCAAATACATTTGTAGCTATGCTTCAGGTTTGATCTATTTCCCTGATATGTGTATTGCACACGGGGCGCCTGTGATTTGTAACCCTATCTCGGAAATGTATGGGATCTTACCTGACCTTGATAGGTACAGAAAAGCGAGAGGCTTTTTAGGGTTTGATCCGATTGAGAAGCGATTCAAGGCATTATGAATTTAGGAAGTGGAGAACTGAGTTGGAGGAGTAATACTACCATCAAATACGATCGTTCTTTGAGTGAAGGGATATGCATCAATGGTGTTTTGTATTACTTAGCTGTCACATGTCGTGTGTCGTCTTGTGTGATTGTTAGCTTTGATCTTAGGTCTGAGGAATTCAAGTTTATTGAGGCAGATTGCTTTTCTGAGCAACTTGATGAATCTCATGGGAGACCACTGATTTTTGACCCGCCGCCGTCCAATATTATGGAAATTTTTATGGCAACAGTGAGGATGGACCGGCCGACCAATACTATCAAATTGATTTTGGTCAATATAAGGGTAAATTAGGTGCCATTGATTGGAAGTATGCCAACAATGCTGATGGAAGACGTACCCTTGAGTTGCGTATGTGGGTTCTTGAGGATGTCGAGAAACACGAATGGTTGAAAAATGTCTTTGCCGGAGAATGAAGTCCTTGATGCCTGCGATTTTTCAGTTGCTGGAGTGACTGCTTCAAGTGATATCGTTTTGTCCATGAAGCATATATGTAAACCGTTTTATGTTTTCTACTTCAATCCCGAAAGGAACAGTTTACAAAGTGTTGAAATTCAAGGTTTTGGAGCTAACCTTGAAGCGACTGAGAATCGTGGTACGGTTTATGCTTTTGTAGACCATGTAGAAGATCTTAGTGTTTACAATGCAAAGCAGCTCAAGTCAAGCATCTCTCATGCAACTCATCGCTGCTGTAACAAAGAAGCGCAGCCTACATTTCATTACGAAAAGGCCAAACCCACAGAGAGACAAGATATGAAAGAGACAGTAGGGAAGATGAAGACAGAAGAAGAAGACAATGAGAAAGAGCGATAAAGAGTATTAAGAGGAGAATGAGAGAAGGGATATGTTTTAGTTGTAGAAGAGAGTATATCAATGGGTCCGCATGTTGTCTATGCGTTTTAAATGTTCTTTAGTTGTAGACGTTGGGAGGTCTATAGGAATCAAATCTAGCTTTGGTAATGATGTAATGACTTTACATTTCAAAACTTTTGCAGAGAATCGTATTTAACTTTTGTTGTCTTGTGTTAGTTAATCATGTTTTCTTTTTTTAATTTAATCTCTCTTCAATTTCACTAAATCAATAGTATCCTCCTCCATTATAGAGTTTATATGTATAGTCTGATAATGTTGTCTTCTACCCGAAAATCAAAATGCAATTTCTACCAACTATTTCTTTGCTAAGACCATTTTCAATGGCTGGCTCTATTTTTTCTTCTAAAAATAGAGATATTCAAAAATAGAGCAGGGGTTGCTCCAATAGTTGGCTCTATTTTTATTTTAAAAATAATATTTAAAATATATAATATTTTTATTTGATTAACCAATTTATACTAAAACTCTTTATTTTTTAATTTTACAAATTTGACCCACTCATTTTATTCTATAACAATAGTTTAATAAAATTCTGATTTTATTAACTTAAACATTTTATTAGAAAACGAACATTGTATTTTATAACAATAGTTCAATATGTTATTGTCGCATTTTTATTTTTCTTTTATCCTTTAACAAAAAAAATATATTTTGTAGATCTATTAGTTCAATGTGTAATAGTAAAGAAGATATGGATCAAATTGAAATATCTAATTGCGAGCGTGGAGAGCTATTATAAATTTATTGGGTAAAATATTAATAATTGAAACGATGTGGATCGAATTGAAATAACTAATCGGGGGAATTTGACCGACCACTCAAGAAGAAGGATAAATCAAGTTTGGTCCTTTGCAAAGTCGAAACTACGAATTTTGCTCTGTTAGATTCTTACATTTGAATTTTGTTCTCTGCTACAATAATCCAATGAGCAAGAACAAGAAGAAGACAAGAACGGATTTGAAGAACGGAGGGATTTTACTGGAGGAGCTTATCACTTCATTCGACGGCAAAACCAATCCGATTCGTTGCTTCACCTCCGATCAAATCCTCAAAGCGACAGACAATTTCTCCGAGAGCCGAGTTATCTCCAGCTGGGGATATTTCATCTGGTACAGAGGCGTAATCGAAGAAAGACCAGTTTCGATCAAGAAATGGTCAAGTCAAAATCTATCAAGCTTCACAGAAGCGTATCGCGATATCTCTGTATCCTCTCAGATGAGTGGACACAGGAATGCTCTTAAGCTTCTAGGTTGTTGCTTAGAATTTGATCTTCCAGCTTTAATCTGTGAATACACAGAACACGGACCGCTTAATAGAGACGGAGGTATCTCAAGTGGAGAGGTTTTGCCATGGAAAGTGAGATTGAAGATTGCGAAAGAGATAGCTAGTTCTGTGACTTATCTTCACACGACGTTTCCAGAGACTATAATCCATCGGAATATAAATCCGACTAATATTTTCATTGATAAGAATTGGACGGCGAAGCTTTCTGATTTCTGGTTCTGTGTTGCAATACCAGAAGGAGAATTATATGTAGAAGACGATCTTAAAGGTGTTATTGGATTTGTTGATCCAGATTATTACTGGACAATGAAAGTTACAGAGAAAGTTGATATTTATAGCTTTGGTGTTGTGATGTTGGTTTTGTTGTCTGGAAGAGCTGCTGTGTTTAATGGACCAGGAGAGACTCCTATGTCGCTTAACGATCATGTGTCTGAGGTAATGGAGAAAGGTGGGTTTGAAGAGATTGTTGATAAAGAGATATGGAATGTTTCGGTTGGTGATGATTTGGTTCTGAGACGGTCACAGGTTGAAGCTTTTCTTAGATTAGCTTTGAGATGTGTAAGATACAAGAAAGTAGAACCAGTTAGTAGTATGATTGAAGTTGCTAAAGAGCTCAAATTGATTGAGAAATTATCTTAGTTAGTTCCTTTCTCCTCTGTAAGTTTCGTTAGTTTTGAAAGATTGTTATTAACCTCTGAGAATTTTTACTCATGTTTCAATAATGTGTTTTGAGTTCTTGTGTTACTAGTTTTGTCTTTGTCTATCAAGAACTCAGATGTCAAATACTGAGATCATTTTCTTTATTGCTTCCAAAATCTAGGCAGTAACTTTGAGTCGAATGTGAAACAAACAAAGTGTGAACGCATTTGGTCTCAATGCTGATGCTCCTAAAAGTCAATTCCTTTCTTTAGCCGACTACATTACTCGCTTTTGGTTGTGGACCATACCCACTTCTTAGGGAATAAACTATATCTAATATCCAATTTTGATATGGCTTCTTCGTTCTCTTATTCTGCAGCATTCATGGTGCATTAGCTTCTGAGGTATGATTTAGATTTCTGAATTCATTTTCTTAGACATTATTAGAGGTAGGATTTCAGTTCTTGTCTACAGATCTCCCTTTCAGCTTTGGTGTTCATTAGCTCTATTGATTGCAATAAAATTCATTTCTTAGTTCCAGTCTTGTTCTATGTTCTGTGGACATTAGAGATCGAGAGGGTGGGATTTGGTTTATTTGCGAGAAATCCAATCTACTATTCTCCATTGCAATTCCAATGATTTGAAATATTCTCTCTTTAATTCAGCTGTTGAGAGTGGACTAATGGAGTTTCTATGGGAAGTTTACACACAGATGAACTTTTCTCTTCTTGTGCTCTAAAGGATATACTCTGTAGAGTCTATAAGATGGATTGGTTGAGAACGAACAGAATTGGAGCCAAGACAAAGCAGAGGAACATCAAAGAGAACGGCGAGGTTGTTCTAAAAGAGCTCATTGAATGTTGTGATGGAAAATCCAATCCTATCAAGAACTTCTCTGACAATCAGATCATCAAAGCAACAAATAACTTCTCCCAAAGTAACCGTGCTTCCCGGATTGATGTTTATTACCGTTGCTATAAAGGCATTCTTGATGACCGTCCAGTACTCATCAAGAAAGGGAAATACGCAATTGATATGAAAGAGATTTGTCGCGATATAGCTATCTCATCGATGGTGAGTGGTCACAAGAACTTCCTCAAGCTATTAGGATGTTCTCTTGAGTTCACTCCTCCTGTCTTAGTTTTTGAGTATGCAGAGATTATAACACTTGGTCCATTGCTTGCATCTCATCCGAGAAATCTGAGGAGGATAAAGATAGCTAGAGAAGTCGCAACCGCTTTGAGTTACCTTCACACAGCATTCTCAAAGGCTTTCATTCATTCAAATCTAGATCCTTTCACCATTTTCTTAGATGAAAATGGAATAGCAAAGCTCGGTAATTTCTGCAACTGTATTTCAATTCCTGAAGGAGAGAAATTTGTTCATGATGATGCGTTACAGAAGTACCATGAGTTTAGGCACATTACATTAAAGGGAACACATGGGCTTCGTGTATGTTACCTACCGGTGAATGATCCGGATTACAAATCAACTGGTAAGGTCACGCCAAAGACCGATATGTACAGCTTTGGTGCATTCATGCTAGCTCTAGTGCAGATAACAGAAGTTGATGATGAGCTATCTCTATCTCAAGATTTGCTGAGAGAATTAGCTGACTTGTTCATCAACAGGGCCGTGTCTAGGAAGGAAAATTTTAAACATTCGCCTAGGGTCCTGTTTTATTTATAAAATTTTAGGGCCCTAAATATCAAAATATTTAGTGATCTAATGGTTTTAAAGTTACCTCAAAGTATATCTTCATTCAGTTTCAAATCTTTATCATTGGTTTTTTAAATCTTTCATTGTTCATAATTAATTTTTGCGGCCAATACATGTTTATTTTTTTGTATTTGCCATACTTTTTATTTTCATTCACTCTTTAATTATTTTTACATATAAATTTTACCAATAATTTATTTTAATTATTTTTTACAAACATAATTTTAAAAAATCAATTTAGTTTCTTTTATGATCCTTTTATAGGTTTTTTCTTAGAAAAATATTATTCACAAATTTCATAATTCATTATCATAATCATATAGAAAATATATTAATTACAGTTATTTTAATCTTAAAATTAGTATTAACAAATCATGTAGAGTATTATTATTTTTGGCCTAGAGTCCTAAAATCTCTAGGAACGGCTCTGTTCATCAAACCTCATGATGATGTATGTATCCCGCTTCACCATCATGTTTCAAAGATACTAAGGAAGTTTGGGTATGCAGAGGTTATAGATTCAGATGCGAGTGATGTAGCTGCTTCGCCGGTTGAGGCCTTTCTTAGATTAGCATTGAGATGCATCGGATGCAACTTAGGAGACCCGATGACTAGCATGATTCAAGTGGCGAAAGAGCTCAAGCTGATTGAGAAATCTGCAAATTACCGTTGAGATGCATCAGTCTAGCTCCATGTCAAAACTTTGATTCACGATTCCTTTTGTAGCCATAATTTAAAGCCAGGAATGACATTTTTGGCTTGTGTCTGAAAACCTAGAATTCGACAAGTAAGTTTATAGATTTACTACTTTTTGTTACTAGCAAAATCTAAACTTTCGACGAGATTTTATCTTACAAATTTTTACTGTTTCAATTAGCGATTAAAAATTGAACTGTTAGTTTGGCGGGTTGAGCCAGGCCCGTGAAGTAGTGCAACGCATGGGCGACTCGCAAAGGCTCAGATAGCAAGCTATCTTGATGGGCCTTCACCCTTAAAAAATAGAGTTAATATCGTGTGGGCCGATGGCCCACATATCAGATATTAAACTGATAAGAATAGATACTTGATCTTAGCCAAAAGGCCGAGAAAGGTATGAATTGGAAGTATAACCCAGCGTCACAAGGTATGAATTGGAAGTACCAACTCTTCTCTAATTTTTGGACTTTCGCAAAAATACTCTTTATTCTCTTTCTACGCATCTTTATTCTATGCAGAGCTATGTAAACCCAGAAGAAGATGAAAGATGGAAACATCCTGATACAATCTGAGCTGTTCTTATGAATCCTGGTGGGAAATTTATGTAGTCATATCCATTTTTTGGCCTTAATTGACATTATACGTTCAAATTCCAAGACAACACCTTTTGTCTACAGTTAAGAGTAGTCAGAAGAAGATAGTTAGTATATTGATAGTTTCTTGAGGAAGTAAAACAACAAAGAAAGAGACGCTAAATACAAACCTCTAGGAGCATATTAATCTGACCAAATCCTTACGGCTACATATAACTTCGAAAAGACTTAGTTTGTTTCACTAGATGGCACAACACCTTCACTAAGAAGCTCAAGGTTTGATTTCCGATCCACTCACATAGACCACACTTCCCTAAGAAGCTCATATCTAGCATTTGTAACCAATCCACCTATTTGCTCAGCTTGTTGCTTCACATTCCTGCCCTGTCTGGAAATTGGTGACAGCAATACGTTTTCAATGATGGATGAAAGAGGTGAATCCAGTTCCTCCAGCTCCTCATCGCTCGTGTATCCTTTTCTTTGTATCATAGACACATTCCTCGACATTCTAGAGATGTCTCCTACCTCTGCAACTTTCTCTGCTACATTTATTGATGATGGAGGAATGTATGAAACAGGTGAAGCCGC
Source organism: Cardamine occulta (assembly GCA_028015245.1). Taxonomy (NCBI): domain Eukaryota; kingdom Viridiplantae; phylum Streptophyta; class Magnoliopsida; order Brassicales; family Brassicaceae; genus Cardamine; species Cardamine occulta. The sequence goes on along the minus strand of CM051380.1, from coordinate 2,489,634 downwards.
ATAAGGGAAGTGAACTCCTGATAACTTCTGCTCCGCAATGCTCTGCTGACAAACAAACAAAAAACGTATAGTGAGTGCATAGATAATTAGAAAGAAAGAAAGATGAAGAATAATTTGAATTTGTTACCTCATTATTAAGCTCTTCTAAGACAGCTCCGGGGACATCATCAGGACAGAACTCATCAGGTGTAAAGTTGCAAAGTATTCTTTTGATCAGCGGAAGACTTATCGATGGGCATACCTATGCATAAATCAAGAAAAAGAGTTCTGTAGTCAAGAGAGCTTAATCAAGAACTTAAAAAAAGTGATAGAGATATCAAAACAAAACCTCTTCTCTAATGGACTGTTCCATTAGCATGTCTTTGGGAAGCATAAGTAGATCACTAAGTTCGTTTAGCAAACTGAAAGATTTCCCACTTTCTATGAGATCATTTTCTTCCACAGAATCTCTAGTGTTAATGCCGAACAGTTCAGCGAGGCATCTAGACCAATTGCCAATCTACAAGAGATTAAAACATTCAAGAACATTAGTAGTTTCTCATGTGAAGTGAATATAACAATGTGATCATGTTTCTTGATGTTGTACGGCGTTTTTAAGCTGTGCCCCGGATCCAAAGCTTAAGTCTCCAGCAAGAATAGGCAGAACTCTGGAATCTAGGATAGGGTCAGAGACAGGATCCGTGGGAATCTGATGCTCTGACTCATGCAGAATTGCGTTGAACAAGGCTACATCAATTCGAGCTATACACTTCTCCATTGCCTGTTTCGTAGTATGAAGAGATTGTATATAGAAAATAAGGTTCCAGACTTATGCTATTGGTTTGAACTTTAAAATGTAAAATTTGAGTACCATTTTAGCCAAGATAGGTAAGCAACCGCACTCATGCCCTGCTCCACGCATAGGACAGAGCCGTGATAGAGCAACTTTGAAAGCGTTTTTCCATAGGTTGATTGAAAAGCTTCCCTGCTCATGATCTCCCAAGAGTTTCTCATTCGTTTTACAGCCATTTTCCGGGGAATGCATGTGAGGAGTGAAAACCTGAAAGACAGGAAAGAACAAGAGCAAATTTGAAATGCCTGAAAGAAGGAATCTTCCTAAAATTTTCAATGAAAGATGGATTCTTTCTTTAAATCTCACCTGCCACCAAACAGATTCAACGATTCTAGAGAAAACCCAAAATTCAACTTTCTCTAATGCGGCAGTGAAGGTTTCTGTTTCCTGCCAATCTTCAAAAACCGGCTTGGAACCATTTGACTGCTTAGCCCATTGGTTCTTATTCCTTATTAGCTTCCCTGAACCACTATGTTCACTCCCGTTTGATTCAGAGATCTCTGTGAATTGACTCGGAACACTAGTTTTACCAAATGCCTGCAAAATGATCTCTCTCAGAGAAATGATGTTTGATAACCAAAAGGTCAACCTGAAACATAAAAAACATAAAAAAAATCTGAGAAGATCAAGATCCTAAAAACTACTACACTCATAATGTTATATTGTGTTTATGCTACCTTGAGACATCATTTCCGCAAGATTTGGCAGCTAAAATGATACCAGAGACAGTGTTTCTAGCGACGGTTGCTAGCTTTTCTTGATTCCAATGTTTACAAGCATGGATATAGAGTCTTGAAATTCTCCGAGCAGGGGTGTGAAGCTTGTGAGCTGAGCTAGAGTGGTCTGGTACAACTGAATAGAGCGAAATCTCGAGCGCTGCAACTTCTCTTAGCTCTTCTTCAAGTTTCTCAATTCTTGTCTCCAAATTCTCAGCCTTTTGTTTCAATGCTTCTTCTTCTTCTTCTTCAAATTTCTCACTATTCTCTTTGACATCACCTGCCTCGTTCTCACTTCCACCGCTTAGACCACCATTTAACACCTCATCCCAAACTTCAACTGTCTTACCGACAGTGACACCTTCGCAGGTTTCAGAACAAGATGCAGAATCTGTCTTCTCATGAGCTATAGCATCGAGTTCTTTGCTTTCTTCCTCCTCCTCCTCATCCTCATCTTTCACCAAATCACAAGCCGAGCCATTCACAGTCTCGTCCTTCTCAGTTTCCTCTGCAATTCTATCTAAAGACCCATTCACCGCATCATCATCATCATCTACTGTCTCGTAAATCTTAGAGAGCTTTGATTGTGTAGTTATATCATTTACTACTACTACAGAGACATGAGATTCTTCTTTAGTGTCTAAAGCTTTGAGTCTTTCTTGCTCTGAAGATCTTTTAGCACCGTTTTTCTTCTGTTGCGTTTGATCTCTTTTCCCATTCTTCGAAGACCGATTCGACTGTACATTATTTGTTCTTCCCTTCATCATCAAACTCTTTTCAGTTTTTCTCCATTGCAGCCAAAACAACAGTTAACAACTTTCAAGTAAAGCCTGAAAAAATAACTGAGGAAAATGACAAAAACTCAGTTGCGTTACTTGCTGATATTCCTGAAATCCAAGGCAAATTAGGATGTAAAAAGTTAAAAAGGAAAACGACAACATTATCGACACTTGTTAGTTATGGTTTGTCTCAATCTGCATGATAAGTAAAAATGATATTTTTATATACACACTAAAATAGGCAAGCCTTAACAGAACTCGCAATTTTTCTAGTTGCTAATAAAAATGAGTGTCCAAAGAACTATGATTATATTTCAGTTTCGGTAAAATAAGAACTTATACTGCAGAAAATTGAAAAAGAGGAAATATAAAAATGGAAAATTTACGAGTGAGTGAGTGAGAATCTCGAAGAAGAATGAGAAGAACAACACCAAAAGAAAACAAAAAGTATCAGAAAACCGTTTTGTTCCTCAAATAAGCTCTCTTTTTATCTAGAAACCGTTAAAAGCAGAACACTACGGCTCGTGGGTTTTTAGAAAAATGAGAAGATCATTCATACCATCATATGGTTTAAATGAGGCATTTAAAAACTTGGATCGTGTAACGGTACGGACCGTGAAGATCGGTCCTTGTGGAAGATGCCGTTACATGTAGTGTAACCGGGAAGCTTTGTCGGTGGTTCAAGTGATTACTGGTAGTCCCCGGTCACGTTGTTCTCGTTTACTTTGGTAAAAGTAATGATGACCGTAATGTCACTTTCTTTTTCGTCCTTTAGATCTTATTGCCTTCCACTTCTAAACAGTAAACAGTGGCTGTGATTACGATTCGGATTTTTTGTTGTTTTTACATCGAAAAAATGTGAAATGAAGCTGACTTTTTTTTTTTGCAAGGACAATATGACGTTGTCCAATTGTTAGAGAAAATAAAATAAAAGCAGAACTTTTTTTTTTGGGATGACTATTTTTATTTGTGAACAAGCTGTCAATCTGTCATCGTAATCACAGCCACTGTTTACTGTTTAGAAGTGGAAGGCAATAAGATCTAAAGGACGAAAAAGAAAGTGACATTTAGATAGAAATTATTAATTGATTAAAGATTGATTGTGGAGA
>CM051380.1:1864737-1886098 GCA_028015245.1 Cardamine occulta | reverse complement strand
CACAATTACATGGGAAAGAGTATAAGAAGAAGCAGAAAGGTATGCTTTATATCGTTTTGAAACTTTCGGTAATAACAAAGGTTGAGATCACCTAATTGTTGTATGGAATGCTAGTCCTTGTAGCTGTAAATCCTGTATATAAGATAAATTGACCGTTGATACTAAGTGTTCTTAAGATCGCTATTAATGACATCAATTTAGAAGCTTTTATTCAACAAATCATTTTCCTCTGTCGTGTTAAGTGTTTATTGTGTATTCATACCAAAAATACTGTTTCTTTCTTCCTTGTTACATCTATATATCTGTGTTGAGGTTTAGAAGTAACTCTAGCTTCTTATTTTGGATAATAACGCGCTTGTCAAACTCCTTTTTTTTTTGACATTTTTTTAATTTATCTGCAATATCAGTTCCTTACCTTTTGCAGCTTCACCCCGTTGTGAATATAGGTTATTTTGAATTATTTAACATTATATCTTTTATTATGTCAAATTTTTTAGGAAAGAAAAGAATTGAAAAGGAGGAACTTGAAGCAGATACCGATAAACTAATTCGTGAAGTATAAATTCAGCTGGATGCAGAAAGGGCATTAAGAAACTCTCCAAGGAAGGAACTATTCTAGTGATAAGTCTGGAAAGGTAATAATAAGATCAACGAACTGGAATAGAATATCTAAACCCAACTAACTTTCTGAGGAAGTTATTAACTGGTTGCCATGAGGCCTAACAGATAAGAGAAAGATAAAGAGATTCAAGGAAGAAAAGCAAAAAGAAAAAGGTGCTTATAAAAAGTTTATCTTAAAACAGATGGTTTCATGTGTTATAGCTTCTATTAACATTTTCGATGTTGGGTTGTTGTAGCATTATTAAATCCTCCAAGTCGTCATCTAGTAGTGATGATGATGATTCAAGAAAGATCGAGATCAAGTTCTAAAAGATCAAAGAAGGAGAAAGAAGCACAAGTCTATCAGAACAAACTACTCTAGCAAAGAAATAAAAGCCCAAAACCGATGGCCCTGTACCTCTCTCCAGATTCTTTGGCAATCTGAAGGGGTGACTCAAGAAGAAAAACAATCCAAAGAACCATTACAAAAGAGTAAGATTGTCTTTCACTCCAAATACTCAAATTAGGATATGATTGCTTTCTTTCTTGTTGCAATGTTTTGCAACTGACAATAGCTTCTGTATTATTATTTGTTGGATTGAGAGTTGCAATAATGCCTGCATAATCAATCAGAGTTTGTTTTATTTTCCCTCGTTAAAATTAAAAATTGACAACATAAAAAGGATTTATTAGGGAATCTAAGAGAAAATCATAGCACATCAATAATGTTACTAGAGATTCTCCAGTACTGAAAGAGTCTGAAAAAGAACAAAAGAAAAGAAATATCCAAAAACTGAAAAGACAAGAAACACAGGAGCAAAGGTTCAACGATGGATACTGAATTGGTGCCCAAAAAGCATCTCTCAAAGATTTAAAGGGCCAAGATAGATAAAGAAGAGACAAGACTGTTTGAAGAACTGTTGTCAGAGCAAGAATCAATCTTCTTTTTAACTTTTGGCTGGTGTTGAGGGTTGAAAGCCAGGGCTTTACAATAGATCAACTCCTTAATTTGCTCCTCACAGCGATTTGATGTTGCTCTATCTCCTCAAAAATTCAAGGGCTCCATGCACCCTGATTCATCTTTATATCTTCGAAGCGATTCCAAAGGTATGGATGAGCAAAGCGCTTCTTTATTGAAAAAGTGGCAAAAATTTAGCTTATTAAGAATGCTAATAAAACTACAAGAGAGACAATAAGCAGAGGCGAAGCTTACCCTAGATTCTCTTTCCACCAAGAGTCAAATGTTAACATCTTCTCCATCAAGTCTACAGCTAGAGGGCAAATTGGGTATTTCTCGAGAAAGATTGGCGAGAAGCGAAGACCTTTAGCATGTATTGTGGCGGGTTTCATGCAATGCTCAGAATCTTCTTGGGGATGGAGTCCTAAGAGGCGCAAAAACAAAGTTATAAGTTAATTAAGAGTCACAAAAAGGTATGTTGTTCTTGGCTAAAAATGAGTTTAACTTAACTACCTCATGTTCGAAGCGAAGTTGATGAACTTGAATTATTACTGGGAAAGAGGTTTAGATTAACTATTTCATGAAAATTCTGACCAACAGACCAAACATCTCCTTTGTTGTGGTATAATTAGCACATTCTAACACAAGTTAAGATTCTTGCGGTACCATCCTCGCGACAACATAATCCCGATCATGAGATGGCTCGGGGGTAACCACCCGAAACAAGCCCCAACTCGAGATCTTTAACTCCATTTTTCCATTCGAAGAGGAGATTGCCTGTTTAAATCTCTATGCACCACATTGGCTGAATGAATGTGCCTTAATCCACACAGGATTTGGTACAAGAGATACTAAAAAAGAAAAGGAGAAGAGCAAATTTAACATTCTCAAGCTCTCTAATTTAATCAAATGAATTTTAAGTTTCAAGAAGCGGTTTCAATCAAACCTTGAAATGATCTTGGTTCAGTTCTTGATTGGATCTCAAGACTTCATAAAGGTGAACGTCCATAAATTCATTTACAATGTAAATATCTTCACAGAAAATTCTCTGAGGTGGCAGTATCACGTCTTTGAGTCTAATAATCTATGGAAAAATGGTATTGTGTTATATAACTAATAGATATATAAAATATAATGTTGAGATAATTGTGATGAAATCAAACCACCATTTTCATGGTTCAATTGACGAAGAATCTTGATTCCACGGAGAGTTCTCTTTGCTTCCATAATGTTATTAAATGCATGATTGTATTCTTTAGTTAACTACCTTCTCATTGGTCTCTGGGTTCACGGCCGAACTGTAAAAAGAAAAAGGTGAAAATAAATGTAAATGTGTCAACTGTCAATGTTCTTCAAAGCAAGAGAAAACCAAAAAACCGTAAAATCGTGAAATTTTGGTGGATCCTAAGGTTTTACAGATCCAAAAAGTTCTTTTTGATGTGACGGATCCGGATTTAGTTATCCTAAAATTTCAGAATATTTTGGCAGTGCTCATTCATAATATAAAAATGTAAAACTCGTGAATGAATTTAATTTAATGGAAAATAAAACAATTGTTTAGAATTTTAGTGTATGAAATGATAAAACAAATGAAATTTTCACATTAAAAAAACAGAAGCTTTATCAACCAAATCCAAAGAGAATTGTGTCATGATTTTCTCCGGAGAAATACAACTAAAATTTCTCACAAAAATTATCCGCCCAACAATTTTCTAGAACCTAAGATCTATAAATTATTAGAAAAAAATGAAACTATACCAAAGTTAAAAGCAGTTAAAAGATAAAAAAAAGAGGTTGAAAAATGAGGTGCCAAACTATACCGAAAGCACCTCTGCCAATAAGTATGGTTGGTGATTTATATTTTGAGGAGATTTTGGAAGATAATCCCATCTATGTTATATTGTATAAATCTGGCGTCATGACTAAAATTATCAGAAGCTGCCTTCAATCGGAGATTTTGGGGCGATGGATATAGTGTGTCGACAATAATCTCACAGATTAGTTTCCATCATCTCGGCACCGTTAGTTGATTCCATGATGCGCTCAGACCTCACAAACCTAAATTATTTGATTAAAGGTTTTTTGGCTGATTGGTAATAGAATTAACAAATAATTTATAGTGAAGAAACATGTGTAAATTTTTTAACTCATGATGGAGCAGAAGGGGTTTTGGTAAATATAAAAGGTTTTTTTTCCAAGTATTAATAGTTTAAGTAAAAATTACAGCTTATGGAAATTTGAAGAAAGCGGCAATGAAATTTTATAGTTACTAATTATTGCTAAACTATTAATATTTGAAAAACAAAAACAACTATTAGTATTTACCAAAACATCTGGAGTCACCATGAGTTAATGGGTGCACGTACCCAAAGCTTTGATTTCCTTATATATATCTATGAAAACCATAAAATATAGTGTTATAATATTTTAGTATCTTAAAACTCTAATTATAGTGATATGAAATCAAAAACTGGACTGAAATAAATAATTTCCAAGATTTAAAAAGAGAAGAAACGGTTTCACTCGTCGTCATCTTCTTCATGGATGGCTTCACCAGCTGAGTTAAGTGTACAAATGAGATCAATCAAGTTAGCTTTCCTCTGTTGGTAATAAAGCCTCTTCAAAGTTAAACCTCTTATGCTCAAAAAGAGATTGCTTCTCTGCCTTTTTAGCTAATGGGTCGGCTCGGATCGCGGCATGAACCTTCTTGTACAATGCCTCCATCTCATCAGCTTCAATGCCTTTCTTCACATACTCACTAGGGGAAACGAGGCCTGGAATTTCTCGGCTCCGTCTTCGTTTAGAGTCTGCAGAACAAATTGTAAACCCTTTTGGGTTTGATGAAGGAGTACACACAAAAAAAAAAACTGAGACTTTTAGGTTGTTTTATGATGTTAAACCTTCATGTAATCAACGGGTATGACCACCGTTTCCGGTGGTTGATCTGACAAGTCCAACATCAAGAAGAGCACGGAAAGGTCTCCGGTTTTCAGTAGGTTCCACTGAGAAATCTTCCCCAGAGGCCTAATGTAAAATTGAAACATTACTAAATGGGCATTTCCTTTATACATACACAAAGAACAACAAAAAAAAACACAAGCGTTCTATATTTAAAGTATACCTGGAGATTTCCTTGATATTCTGCATCCATTTCAAGCATTTTCAGGACACGGAGAGCTAGGAGAAGTCCAGTACAGTATGCTAACCAACCAATCATTTTCAATAATCAAACGTTAAGTTATCAATCCAAATAGTATTTTTTAAGGGTCATTGGTTTAAAAGTAAATCACCTGCAGCATAGTTAGTAAGACCAACATTAAGCCCATATTGTGGCAGCTCATGAGCATAAGCAGCGGCAAGAATAATATCACCAGCAATGCTCGCAGATACAACATGCGCGGTTATATCTTTGTTTGTCTACATTACCCCAATCAAGGGTAAGCAAAAACACTAAACAAGACTTGATAACAAAATCAATAGGCAAAAAAATCGAATTAGATAAGTAGAAGAATGTAATGAACCAAAAAATATACAAATCTAACAACAAACCGATACTTGGGAGAGTTGTATTTGTTTTTGTCTTGATTGACAAGACGGATTCTGGCACGATAATCGGTTTTGCCATCTATATAAAGTATAAACGAGAAATGTCACAAAATGAAAATAAACAACAAAAATCTGTGTGTGTGTAGTATGATTATTAATTTATGATACCTCTTCTTCTGCCTGAATTTGATCTGATAACTCTTCGAATAAGGCCTTGACTTCTGGGGCTTCACCACCATCACCTCCAATTACACAACAACACAAAAAAGAAGCACTTCAATTTTACGAAATAATTTTTTATCTCTAGTAGAGATATAAAACTGAGCAAAACTTCTTATATCAGACTTAATCAAACCATACGACTTATGGTAGTTTGATGGGAATCAATTTGAATCTATGTTTTTTGCCCAATCAAACAAGTATATGGAAGTTTATTCAAATACTGTAATGGATCATATCAAGCGATATTCATTCCTATATAAGCGAAATTGAGACAGTATTTTCGGGAATATGGACTCACCATTGTTGCTCCGTGAAGCTTCAATTGTAAAAAACCAGACGAGCGAATTTATAAAAGACGGCTATATATAGAGACAAAAGGACGACGACGATATATAATAAAATGCGTTTGGCTAAACCCTCAGTATGCATCTTAAGGCCTTTTCATTAATGGGCCTAAAGCCCATATGATTTGGGGAGAAATTAGTAATTACTGTTAAATTTGGCTTTTTAACCCAGTGGCTTTTGTCTTATCCAACTTTTGACCCAACTAGTTCCAAAATTGAAAAAACAAATCTCACCATCACAAGGAAAAAAGGTACAAAGTTGAATTTTTTTTTTTGCATCAAGGTACAAGGTTGAATATTGTGTCTCAAACTCTCAATTATGAATGTTAACGATTTCAAGAAAGACGAACAGAGTAATTCTTGGCAATTGTAAGAAAAGATAAAATAAAAGTTGGAGTCTTTACGCTGCTGCATCAAAGTTGTTCAAAGCTTCTTCGGGGATGATGATGATAATGCATCTTGGAGATCTTCAGAACTTTCATCAGATGGCTGAGATTCATGCTTAGCAGCAGCCTGCAAAACTCGGCTTCGAACATCTGAGGAAGAAGGTAGAAGTTAGGGAGGCCAACACCATTTGTCTCAAGTTTCCCTGCAGCCCATGAGAAAGCCTGAGCTCCGAGTCTCACAGGTGCAAGCAACAGGCTTAAAGAGAAAGAAGAAACAATCTTTGTTAATATATAAAAGAGATTTCAGCTGAGTTTTTTAATGGAAGAAGGGTACAATGATGGCCTTTTATACCTAACGTCTTGTTTGAAGTCTTGGAGTCATTATATGAAGAAAGTCGTTGGTATATTGTCTGCATAATGTCTGAGACTTGAGAAACAAAACGAAGAAACGATATTTGACGTGTAAAGCTTAGAAGTTAGTAAATGGGACTAGCATATAAATACCTGACCGAGGCCAATGACAGCTATGAGTTGCAGTGTTGCCTCCCACTCTAAGTAGAGACATAGCAATCATGTTACTACAGAGTTGAAAGTGAGGAACTTAGCGTTAGGCGAGAAGGAGAGATTATAAAGGAGGAAATGAGAAAGAATTAAACGCACCAAACAATGCATACAATGCTGCGAAGAACCCCTACATTGATCGCTTGTGTTAGTCAGGATGCATGCGATTAATATTTTATGGAAAAAGAAATATAGAAATCATAGCATACCACACCAACTCCAACTATTTGCAATGGGGAAGGATTTATCTCCTCAAGAATCGCCTCAGCTTCCTGAAAAGCATTTAGGATGTTTAACTTGTGATTTAAGAGTAGTTTCAGTTTCATCCGGCTTAATAGTCAAAAGACTTGTGTTCATATAGTAACACCGATAGTAAAGCTGCTTAAGAATGTTGAGAGAAACAGTGATAGACACCTCGTTGAGAATGGAAAATGTTGTCTCAGGTTTCAGCTCTTTCACACGTAAGGCCTTCCGGAACCCATGATCTAAACCCACCTTGAACCAAGTATGGATTCTGTCATATTATAAGCAACCAAAGGAGAGCTTATTTCAATGTCTTAACGTAACTAATTTTACTCAAAGTGAATTAGACCCTCAATTACTTGCCTTGATACCAACTTTTCTCAAGGCTCTTGCGATGCCCTTAGAACAGAGTTCCATCAGCATCCATGACAATAACCTTGGACCTGTCCTATAAGTGGCAGGTAAGCAAAATTTGTGAGATGTCAGCATACTTTAGGAACTGAAGCTCCACCAATGCTTGGGTATGCACAAAACCATAGTAAGTTACGCCAAGTGGCATACCTGAACTGCTTTCAAGTTCTTGATGATAACTGCTGTTAAGAAATCATCGAATTTACTTCCACCCTTCAGTAGCCTTTTAATAGCACCATCAACCTTAACATGAATAAAAATGAACCAAAAACGTGAAGAAAGGGAAGGCTTTTATCCTGATTGCTTTTTTCACTGTTTAATCATTGATTATTTGTGGCAGTGCTGAAACTTTGTTATGTTCATATATTACATCAGTGGAGTATCTATAGTCAGTATGATCAACAACAATGTGGATGTTGAAACCAACCTCAGGCAGTGTCACACTAGAATATCGAAAACGAGCTGCTCTCCTTAGATCAGGGATTCCATCTTTCTCTCTTCAAGGCCTTCAAGATGAACATTTTAATTTCTAGTGTAAGTCTTTGATAAACATTATGTGAAAGAAACAACCAAATTGTGGAGAGTTTTGAAAAGATTAACATGGAACTAGCTTCAAACTTAAGAGCATCTTACTTCAGGCCTGACATCTATGAGCACTGATTTTTCTCTTGATGTTAAAAAGCTCCAGAGTTGAATTTGGAGACAAATCTCCAGCGATCCACCATATGTCCAAACCCGATATAGAACCCTGCAAATATCTGGTGGAAAATATAAACTCGCTTCACCCTACATTGTTCTTCTCTCAATAAAGGCAAGTATATATATCCATCCAGGGTAAGAAAAGCCGTGTACCAAAAGGTTCCTGTGGTGCCTATTAAGAGAAAAAGGTAATGATTGGGTCACCTGGATTCAAGCCAAATTTCTCTCCAAACCTCCAATGGCAACATATACCTGGTCATCATGATTCTGTTAGAAACATGTAGTCCCTAAAGAATTATTTTTTCTTTTGCGAAAAATATGAATGGAACCTTAAGTATATAAGACAAAGTACCTGCTGCAACACAGCTCCCCACAGGCTTCAATACTTTTAGAGCAACATCTTCTGATGAGTTAAGCGCACTCTTAACATCTGGAGGAAGTAATTCCTTTGCTGACCCATAAGAGTACACAACAAAAGAAACTCCATTTGTTACAGAACTCTCTGCAATACTAAGTGAGTGCCTCAACAGATCAATGGCAATAAAAGCTGCTCTGTTTGAAGCTTCCTTCAAGCCAGTAGAGAAGCTCGATAACTTGTCTCCAGCTATATCTCCTGTTTGATCTACCGTAGAAAACACACTGTTTAATGCATTATCTACAACTTCAGAAGCATTCTTTGTAATGGATGTCACAGAAGACGAGAAGGAATCCAAAGTGTTCTTTACAGCATTTTCTCCTTGGTTTAGTGAAGAGCTGAAGGACTCCTTGACCCCAGAAGAAAAGTCATCAAAGCTAGCTTTCGCATCAGGAAGTGATCTTGGATTGAGATCTAGAGTATCCGGAAGAGAGACAGAACTATTCGGAGATATATCAACAATTGATTTGGTTCCCGATTCAACCGAGTCTATAAGGCTACTGGTCTTTTCGGTTAAAGTCTCAGCAGCAAGGCTTTCAACAGGGGAAAAATCTGCTGCATTTTCTACATATGTCAATCCCCATCACCTGCTACAACAGCTTCTCTTATGTCATAAAACCATGTAGTTTATATTGTTCGACTCATTCTGGCACAAACTTCTGAATGTGGATACTGGTTGTTCTGTGTTTTCGATAGTACCGGTGCAGAAACTCCCCAGGTGGCTTGACTTAAGAAACTCTTCTGAAGGTGTGTTCCACTAGAGATACCAAAGAAGGCGTTATCACCCGAACTGTATCTGTGAATCGACTCTCTCCTGAAGGAAGAAAAGCTTCGCCAATTTCCAGGAAATAAGATCTGCAGAAACAATCTGTTATAAGATACTTTTCTATGCAAATGAATTCAAAACCGTAGTTCTCGAAACATATATAACAAAGCATATTCACCACAGCCCAAACAAATCATATAATCCCGGAGAAATTCAATCTTTCTTCTACCATTTCTGTTATTTGATTTCAATTTTACAGAGAAAAACCTCACCTGAGAATGGTAATGGCAGCTTGTGGCCGAGCACAGGGGAAACATTTTGGTCAGTCCTGGATTCTTATAGCACTCTCATAGCTTTCACAACATACCGGAAAAGGAACAACACATACATTTCAGAATAAAGAACGTTCCATGGAAATAGAAAGGGTCACAAAAATCAGAGACCAAGACGATACAGTGACTAAACAAGAAGATACAGACAAAAAAAGACTCCAGCAGCAGATTTAAAAATTAAAATAATGGGTTTCTGTCTGAAACATGCAACAAGAATACCCATTATCCAATTATCCAGTCTGAGCATGTTGGGAACCTTAAAGAGAGAAACTTTAGCGATAATCAAAACCAACAGAAGAAACTTAAAGAGAGATCAAATGCAGTAAATTTAACCTACCTGGGTCAAGGTCGACGATGATAAAGTTTCATGAGAAGAGTGGACTGAGCTTGATAAATCAGCTGGTGATTGTGTTGAAAAATATGAGGCGCGTGGATTCGAAAGAGATTGTGTCGCAATTTGGATTGGGTGGAGGAAGATAAGCGAAGAGAATCGTGTGGTTTGTCAGAGCCGTTATTTCATCATCTCTCTATTTATTTGTCTTTTTGTGTGATTGGGTCAATCTCTTCAATTTTAAAACTAATGGGGCAATGTCGAAGTTATGGAAACATTTCTACTCTCTTTTCACAAATCATTTTACACGTGTCTAATATAATTGTTTCTGTTCTGTGGGTTGAGTAACAGCAGATTTGCTCTTCCTCTTCGCTTGTTCGCCTATGACTTCGTGAATTTTGCATCTGATCATCTCTGCAACTTCATGCTTCCTTGCACGGTGAGTTCCTTCTCTTTTAACTAATGAGTCGATTCGAATTCTCTGAAGAATTTATCTCTCTCGGATTTATGAATCTAAGATTTGCGTCTATAATTTTGCTAGTCTGAGTAGTCTTAGATCTCTGGTACTCGTATTTCTTTTTTTACTTTTATGTGGAAGTTTTGAGAACATTCTGAGCTTTTTGCCCTGTGATATTGGAAATAGTTTGATTATAGAAACTAACTATGCTGCATTTTTGGATTCAATTGCTATTTATATCTCTGGATGTCTGTCAAGTGATGGGAGTTCCTCATTTCATTTTCTTTTTATTAGACTGTTGGTTTCATATTGATATCAAAGTGAGCACCTGGTCTGCTTGGTCCTGAGTTCAGATGGATCTGCATCCACCAGGTGAGTTCTCTTTTGTGATTTTCCCTTTGTTTAAATTCAAACGTGTTTCTTTTTGAAGATCTCTTGGGGTTCCTTCATCATTTGGTTGGCTAATTACTTATCTTCTTGCATTAGGTGGTTCAAAAAAATACATCTATAGTTGTTGTCACCTTAGAGTCCGGGTGAGGTCTATGTCATAGCAAGTCTGTTATCTAAGGTTGGCACTCAAGTAATCTATATCGATCCTACGACTGGTATCCTGCGCTACAATGGGAAGCCTGGTCTTGATAATTTTAAGTCAGAGCGTGAAGCCCTAGATTATATCACGAATGGATCAAGAGGAGGTATTAGAAGCTCAATTTATGGCAGGGCAATACTTGGTTATGCTGTGTTGGGGAGCTTTGGGATGCTTCTAGTTGCACCAGGGCTAACTCCAAGTATTCCAGATTTGCCTGGTGGTGGATGTGTATATACAGTGGCTGAGAGTCAATGGGTCAAAATACCACTTCACAATCCACAGCCTCAAGGAAAGGTGAAATCAAGAATATTCAGGAGTTGACAGAGATTGACATCGACGGGAAGCACTATTTCTGTGATACTAGGGACATCTCTCGCCCCTTCCCAAGTCGTATGCCAGTGCAAACCCCTGATGATGAATTTGTTTGGAATAGATGGTTATCCGTGCCTTTTAAGAATATTGGTCTGCCTGAACTATGTGTCATTCTTCTGCAGGTTTGTCCTCCATTAATGAATTTATGATGGTTGATCAACCTATCCGATTTTGGTTTTATATGAAGTTTCAAAACTATCTGAATTGATATTCTAAGATGATGTACATCATATCATGTCTTCTTATTCGATGTTAATTACAGGGGTTTGCAGAATATCGACCTTTTTGGGAGCTCAGGTCAGGTAGAAGGGATTGTTGCTTTAATGGCCCGCCGAGCAGACTGCATCCAGGCACTCGAATTACCTAGCTAGGGGAATAAATTCATGTTCTGGCACAGGTGAGATGCTCCCACAATTCTCCTATTTCTTTCCTTTTCTGTTGTTAGAACTTCTATTAGTTTTCAAATGTTTTTGGTTGGACTCTGTGCCTACCAAATTCTGGATACTTGTATGACTATTTATTTCCCATGGAACCCTTAAAATCAATGGCTGTCTGGAAGACAGGTACACATTTAATGAAAGTGTGGCTGTGGATTTGACTGGGGCCTAAGTTTAGAAGTATATGTTTAGTGCAGGTAACGGGTTGAGTGTGAGCAACTTGTATGGACACCTAAAGGCAGGGTCAAAGCGTTGCTTTTAACTCGTACATTTAGGCGTGGCACCATACCAATATGGTGGGGTGCAGAATTGAAGATGACTGCGGCAGAAGCAGAAATTTATGTGGCAGATAGGGATCCGTATAAAAGGAAGCACGAGTATTACCTAAGGTTAAGCAAGCGATATGATACTAGGAATCTAGATGCACCAGTAGGGGAAAACCAGAAGCAAAAGGCTTTTGTTCCAATAGTGTGCGTTAACTTGCTAAGAAGTGGAGAAGGGAAACCAGAATCTATCTTAGTACAACATTTTGAAGAATCAATGACCTTTATCAGATCCAGCGAAAGCTTCCTTATACTCGTGTTCACCTGATAAATTATGATGGGCATACCAGTGTGAAATTGAAGGGGGAACAGCAAACAATTGAAGGATTATGGATGCATCTAAAATCACCCACTATGGCAATAGGAATTTCTGAAGGTGACTATTTGCCTTCACGACAAAGACTGAAAGATTGCAGAGGTGAGGTGATCTGTATTGATGACATTGAAGGTGCCTTCTGTTTGAGAGCGCATCAAAATGGGGTGATACGTTTCAACTGCGCTGATTCTTTGGATCGAACAAATGCAGCTAGTTTCTTCCGGTGGTCTTCAAGTATTTGTAGAGCAGTGTAGAAGGCTGGGAATATCACTGGATACTGATCTTGGATATGGTTATAATTCTGTTAATAATTATGGCGGATACAATGCTCCTCTTCCACCGGGATGGGAAAAAAAGAGCTGATGCAGTAACTGGAAAATCAGATATATAGATCACAATACTAAGACAACGACATGGAGTCATCCATGTCCTGACAAACCATGGAAGAGACTTGACATGAAGTTTGAGGAGTTTAAGAGATCAACTATCTTATCTCCTGTGTCTGAGCTTGCAGATCTTTTTCTGCAACTAAGGTGATATCCATGCAACCCTCTATACTGGCTCAAAAGCTATGCACAGCCAAATTCTCAACATCTTCAGCGAAGAATCAGGAGCATTTAAACAGTTTGCTGCAGCACAGAAAAACATGAAAATTACTCTACAGAGAAGATAAAAAATGCAATGGTTGATAGTTCACGGCAAAAGCAGCTGGAGATGTTTCTGGGAATGAGGCTTTTAAGCATCTTCCATCAATTCCTGTCCAGCCTTTGCATGTAAGCAAATTGGCACAATTTCAGTAAAGTTCTTCCCATTTTACAGCTCACTGTTTCCATGTATATAAACTGCTCCAAAAGTATGAATCACATTTTTGCGCCTAGGTTGATTTTGTTTCATGTTGGACAGATGCTCTTTTTTTTTTTTTTTTTTTTGTGTAAATAGATGATTCCTAATAGAATAACTTCTTCGTGGATGTGTAGAGTCTACAATTTCTTGCTTTTTTAAATTCTCGGTCTAATGCTCACTGCAACAATATTCACATCAGGTACTTTCTAACCATGTGGTTTCTTTCTGAAACCTGTACCTAGCCTGTCCGAAAGTTCCAATGATGGGTCCAGTCTGCTGAGTGTCAAGAGGAAGGACATAACTTGGGTACCTCCACTTGGATATAATATTACCTCTTAGTTCTCAAGTTACTTAAAGACTTGAGCTGAAAATTTTCCCTGCTTTTTATATATTTTGCAGCTATGTCCACAAGCTGCAGATATTGTTGAATTATTTATCTATCTCAGTGAGCCTTGCCATGTATGTCAACTTCTACTTACCATTTCCACGGTGCGGATGATTTGACATGTCCATCCACTGTGGACGTGAGAACTGGACGCCACATAGAGGACCTTAAATTGGTTGTTGAGGTTGACTCTCTTTTAGGTCTTGTCCCTTCTCTTTTATTGTTTGGAGGAGATCATGTAGACTTCCATGCAAGTTAGTTCAACTGGATTACCGATTGCCTGTAATTATGTTTTGTGGACAGGGTGCTTCAATACCACGCTGTGCAAATGGTACAAATCTTCTGATACCCTTACCAGGGTCGATTAGTTCTGAGGATATGGCTGTTACTGGAGCTGGTGCACGTCTTCATGAAAAAGATACATCAAGTCTTTCGCTGCTGTATGATTTTGAAGAACTTGAAGGGCAGTTGGACTTCTTAACCCGTGTAGTTGCTGTTACATTTTATCCAGCTGGTTCTGTTAGAATTCCTATGACTCTTGGTCAGGTATTTACTAATTTCAAAACTGTGAATATTGGTTTATCTACTTAATCATGCTTTGAACTAGTTAAAGTTTGTGAATAACCATCATCAAAAAAGGAAACAGTTTAAAACAACCACTTTTTCTACATTGTGTTTGTGCTGCAGATAGAAGTCCTCGGAATTTCTCTTCCATGGAGAAATATGTTTACTGGCGAACGTACTGGGAGGAAGATTAGCTGAACTTGCTAGGAAACCAGATGAAGATGAAATTCCTTTTTCATCTTGTTTTGACTTGAATCCGTTTGCTGCAAAATCTTTACAGACTGAAACTGTGTCCACACCCAGTACAACAGAAAGATCCTTTCCCAGTAATCTGCTTGACCTTTTAACAGGAGAGGTCTCTTCTTCTGACCCCTTCCCACAACCAGCGGTGGAATGTGTTGCAAGTGAAGGAAATGACATGCTTGATTTCTTAGACCAAGCAGTTGTTGAATATCGTGGCTCTGAAACTGTTCCTGGTGGGTCTTGCCCACAAGATAAAAGGCCTAAGGAAAGTGGTGCTCATATGTACTTGAATTGTATAAAGTCCCTTGCGGGTCCAAACATGGTATGTTTCTTCATCCTTATTAAATTGAACTTGAAGAGGGAAATTGGTATCTGGAGATGCAATTAATTCTTGTCACAAACTATATCTGATCATATGATTCTTTTCTTGGTTTAGCTACTCTTCTAACATGTTATCTTTCTTCTTAAAGTACCATTTCTATGGGTAAACTTAGTTCTTGTACGTCTGATATAATACAGGAAAGAAGCTTGAGTTTGTAGAAGCTATGAAGCTTGAAATTGAACGCTCACGCCTAAATATTTCTGCAGCAGAAAGAGATAGGGCTCTGTTATCAATTGGAATGGATCCTGCTACCATTAATCCAAACTCTTCCCATGACGAGTTATATATTGGAAGATTGTGCAGAATGGCAAATGGACTTGCAGTTCTGGGGCCAGGCTTTTCTTGAAGATAAAATTATCGCTTCTATTGATCTAGGGAAGCTGGAAAATAATGTGATAGATTTCTGGAACATTACCGGAATTGGTGAGGGTTGTGATGGCGGAAAGTGTCAAGTCCGAGCCGAGGTCAATAAAAGTCCAGTTGGATCTTCTACCAAGAGTTCAGGAGGAGAGTCTGGCTCAGTGTTCTTGTGTTTCCAATGTATGAAAAAAGCTTGCAAGTTTTGTTGTGCTGGAAAAGGAGCTCTTCTGCTGTCAAAGTCCTACTCCAGGGACACTGCGAATGGAGCTGGAAGTCTCACAGATGGCTCTGCTACTTCAATAGGTTCAAATCATTACATCTGTAAAAGATGCTGCAGCTCGATAGCGCTTGAAGCCTTGATTGTAGATTATGTAAGGGTTTTGGTCAGCTTCGGAAGAAGTGGCCGTGTTGATAATGCTGGTCGGGAAGCTCTGAATGAGGTATTTGGATCTAACATTACCAATCATCTTACTGTTAGAGGTCAACCTTCTCCTAATCGAGAAGACTTGAATTTCCTTCATCAAATTCTGGGTCAAGAGGAGTCACTTGCTGAGTTCCCATATGCAAGCTTCTTACATAAGGTAATTTGCTTCTTATATGTTTTAAAATTACTAAGATCACTTCATTATCTTTGAAAAGGGCTGTTATATGATACCTAATCCTCCTTTCTCTCTTTTGGATGTTTGCATAATGCAATGTAGGTCGAAACTGGGACTGATTCAGCACCATTTTTCTCATTGCTCACCCCTGTGAATCTGGCTTCATGTAATGCCTACTGGAAAGCTCCTCCTTCTGCAAACTCTGTTGAAGCTGTCATCATTCTCAATAGCCTTTCAGATGTCAGCAGTGTGATTCTACTCGTTAGTCCATGTGGTTACTCTGATGCTGATGCTCCTACCGTAAGTTTGATATCTTCAGTTGAATTCTTGTTAACCCATCCCATAACTTACGTGATAATGCTGTCACAATAATGGCATGATTGCAGTCATTCAACATTTTATGTGTGTTCATTGCAGGTCCAAATTTGGGTGAGCAGCAACATAAATAAGGAAGCACGGACTTTGATGGGAAAGTGGGATGTACAGTCCTTTATTAGATCTTCGCCTGAGCTGTATGGTCCAGAAAAGTCTGGTAGAGATGGTAGAGCACCTAGGCATATAAAATTTGCTTTCAAGAATCCTGTTCGCTGCCGCATTATATGGATAACACTGCGTCTTCCTCGGCTTGGATCTAGCTCAGTTAGTTTGGACAAAAACATTGATCTCTTATCTTTGGATGAGAACCCATTTGCTCCAATTCCTCGAAGGGCCTCGTTTGGAGCAACCATTGAGAATGATCCTTGTCTTCATGCGAAACGATCTTGATCACTGGAAACACCGTGAGGGACAAAACGCTTGCATCATTACAAAGTGTTGGGAGCATAAGAAACTGGCTGGACAGAGCCCCACGTTTGAATAGATTCCTGGTTAGTACCTTATAGAACTACTTGTTCTTTCGCCTTTTTCAATGGCATTTCCTTTATTGTCACTAATCTTTGTTTTCTCATCTTCCAGATACCACTCGAGACTGAGAGACCAATGGAGAATGATCTAGTCTTGGAACTTTATCTCCAACCTGCTTCACCTTTAGCTGCTGGATTCCGTTTAGATGCTTTTAACGCCATAAGGCCTCGTGTGACTCACTCGCCTTCTTCAGATGTAGTTGACATTTGGGACCCGGCAAGTATCATAATGGAAGATAGACACGTCTCTCCAGCCGTCTTGTATATACAAGTATCTGTTCTTCAGGTATCTACATCTTCTCCTCCCCCTGGTGTTTTTAATCCTCATAAAGCGAAATCTTCTAATAAGTGGATCCAAAAAATGTTTCTACAGGAACAGTACAAAATGGTCACAATTGCGGAATACAGATTGCCTGAGGCGAAAATTGGAACACAAATGTATTTTGACTTCCCCAAACAGATTCAAGCACACAGAGTATCGTTTAAGCTGCTTGGAGATGTAGCAGCTTTGTAGATGAACCCCAGAGACTGATGAATTGAGTGGTTGGGCTTCTCCTTTTGCTGCAGGACTGTCTTTAGCAAACAGGATTAAGCTATATTACTATCGGATCCTTATGAGGTAGGCAAATGGGTTTCTGCTGCCTAATATGCTTGGTTCATTCTCACAGTTTTGCTGGTCTTAGAATTTTGTTTTCTTTTTCCTCTGAAATGTTTTCTTTTTTTTTTTTTTTGTGATGAATATACTTGGTAATGAATATTTGGAAGTGATCAGGTTCGTGTTTCACATGATTTTTATAATAAATTTACCTCATTAGAAATAATTAATTTTATCATGTAGGAAACTTCTATAATAGAATTCTTGGTAAGTGTTCTCTTGTTGGCATGTCTTCTTGCGACTCTCAACTTTAATCAGAAAAAAAACAGAGAAATAATCATGTCTTCTTGCGACTCTCTTTGCAAAACATTGAATATTGATGAAGACATGATAATTTCATCAATTTAGATTAAGAGTCAGTTACACAAGAAACTTCATGGAAACCACAACTGTAAAATAGAGAGCATAAAACAAAATAGATGAAACAAATTCAAAAGGAGATTGACAAGTTACCGTTGGACTGTATTTGCTGATATGGGTCAGAGATTCTAGCTATGTGGGTTTCTTTCTTCCTTTTTATAGGTAGTTGTGGTGTGACCCATGGTTGAATGGATGGTGAGATCTCTTGAGCCTCTTCTCCAAGAAAATGGTTTCCAGTCGTTGGATTTCTAACTTAGTTTCAATGACACTTAGGCGATGCAGATTTCTTTTTATCTCTTAAAATAGTTTAAATTTTTTTTACTTTTAATGATATCAACTAAACTCTTGACAGATTTTACAATGTGTAAATTATAGAAAAAACATTTATTTTTACAAAATATCATACTCTATTTTTAAATAGTTTTGATTTTATCTTCTGTGGTTTTTTATCCTTAATGAGAAACCACATACTATATTCTAAATAACAAACTTTTATTCTGTGTTAAAAAAAAAAAAAAACTTGTATTCTATAGAAAATTATATCATGTATATGTATAATTTAATTTTCTATAATAATCTTACCACCAAGAGAAATGGATGAATAAGAAGAACACATTATCCACGTTCACTTCTAGTCAGTGTGGTCACTTGGTTGGTGATCAAAACTATAAATTTTAAATCATTGACCATATATTTCAATAAATAAAATTTGTTTGAACACAAATCCTGGATAAATCAAACAATTGAACCAAAAAAGAATGATCTATTATAGAAAAAAAACCCAGAAAATTAAAATATTTGGTGCCGAAATCAAATGAAACTTATAAAAGTCCAAAGCTTGATCTGAAAATGGACCGTCGTATCTGAAATTCAATCGACCGAGAAATAAAAAAAAGTAGGATCATGACGATGTTCATGGCTTCAAGGTTTTACCACGAAGCTAAGCTCGCATCTCAATTCCTGTTTACACTTTTAGGAAAGCGAAGCTACAACACATCCATGGCCGCCGCATCTTCCTCAGCTCTCTTCCTTAATCCGTTGACTTCTTCTTCTTCTAGTCTCCGTCATTTTAGATGCTCGCCTGAAATCTCTTCTCTCTCCTTCTCCACGCGTGCGGCTTCTTCTGAGTTCTCTCTAGCGATGAAAGGTCAGAGTCGGAGCTTTGGGGATGTCTCGAAACGAGATCCATCTGTTGTGTGTGACGCCGTTAAGCGCGAGATTGGAGTTGATGGACTCAACATTGCTGAGAATGTGTCTCAGGTTAGATTGGTTTTTATTCGTAGAATTTAAATTGAAATTGAAGGCTATCTATCTATAAGAGGTCCAAGCTAAATTGGTGAATGTCGCAAGTGTGATTTTCCACTAAAATTTGAAATTTTATTAGCTCATGGAGAATGCAAAATGTGGAATTTTTCATTTTTAAGCATTTCAGATGCTTTTCTCATCGATGTGGCATGTTATTTCTGGTGCATACATGCGCTTACTCGATTGCTTTTGTGAATTTGGTTTTGCTTGGAAACTCAAATCGTTCAGAATTTACTTACCTTTCTCTCATCTGTTCTGACTTGATTCAGCTGATTGGGAAAACTCCTATGGTGTACTTGAATAGTATAGCAAAGGTTGTGTTGCGAATATTGCTGCCAAACTTGAGATCATGGAGCCATGTTGCAGTGTCAAGGATAGGTGTGTAGACTGAGTCTTTTTTTTGTTTCGTTATATGTTTTAGTTTGTTGAGCCCCTTCAAGTCTAAACTTTTACGTTTAACGAATTTCAGGATTGGGTATAGTATGGTTACTGATGCTGAGCAAAAGGGACTTATAGCACCTGGAAAGGTATTGATTATAGATTGATCTTTCTTTTGTAAAGACATATGGATGCGACCAGTTTT
Source organism: Cardamine occulta (assembly GCA_028015245.1). Classification (NCBI taxonomy): domain Eukaryota; kingdom Viridiplantae; phylum Streptophyta; class Magnoliopsida; order Brassicales; family Brassicaceae; genus Cardamine; species Cardamine occulta. The sequence continues at coordinate 1,866,609 of CM051380.1, read as the reverse complement.
GGTGGTTAATCCTGCATAATTGTGTCAGCTTTCTGACTTCATGTTCTTACTGCACTTGTCTAGAGTGTTCTTGTGGAACCTACTAGTGGAAATACGGGTATTGGCCTAGCCTTCATCGCTGCTTCAAGAGGCTATAGACTTATCTTGACAATGCCAGCATCCATGAGTATGGAAAGAAGGGTTCTTTTAAAGGCATTTGGAGCTGAGCTTGTATTAACAGATCCTGCAAAAGGCATGACTGGAGCGGTTCAGAAGGCTGAAGAAATCTTGAAAGCCACTCCCGATGCATACATGCTCCAACAGTTTGACAACCCTGCCAATCCAAAGGTTTGTGGTGTATATTTTTCCCTGTTATAATTTGTGTCATGAATTGGTTTTAGCTCTAGTCATATACCATAAGAGTAAAACTGAAAGGTTAAGTTTTCGGAGAGTACCGAGAAGTGTGCAACTGAAGTGGTTTTCCACTTACATAGTACAAGCAAAGATGCTAGTGGCTGATCCTATTTCAGATAGGTTCAACCTAGTTGCATGAATATGAATCGGCATGATCTTCAGTGAGATTCTCTTGTCACTTTTGTAAACTGCAATTTTATGTCATATTTAAAATATATGCAGATTCATTACGAGACTACTGGTCCTGAGATCTGGGAAGATACAAGGGGGAAGGTGGATATATTTGTTGCAGGCATTGGAACTGGTGGAACTATCACTGGTGTTGGTCGATTCATTAAAGAGAAAAACCCCAAATTGCAGGTAAAGGCAACAAAACAAAAAAAGGTTCCATCTTTGCTGGAGTACATTTGCAGGTTTTACTTAGACAAGAAAGCTTGTTCATTGAAGTAATAAAATTCGTACTTAAAACTATTTCACGTTTACATGTACTAGGTCATTGGTGTAGAACCCACTGAAAGCGTACATACTTTCTGGTGGCAAACCGGGTAAGACTCACAGACAGTTTATAATCAGAAAAAATTTCCATGGTTTTGTACTATGAATTAATATCAATGTATTATTATCTTTATCTTTATCTTGTATTTGAATACAGGACCTCACAAGATTCAAGGAATTGGAGCTGGATTTATACCTAAGAACTTGGATCAGAAAATTATGGATGAAGTCATAGCGGTATAATCTATCTTGTTGGATTTTGTATGATTATACAATTATCTGGTTTCCACATGACATCTGCTATTTTAATTTGCTTAGTGTTCCAATTTCTGAGATTTAAACTTCATCAGTTACTCTTATTGGCATGTTAATTCCTATCTTCTTTTTCCTTCTTACCAGATTTCAAGTGAGGAAGCTATAGAAACCGCAAAGCAACTAGCTCTGAAGGAAGGCTTGATGGTTAGTTCTTTCTACTATTTCTGATTTCTGAGTATAGAAGTGGGAACCACATGGATGTTTTGTTACCATGTTGGGTGTGAAAGGTGGAAAATTACACAAGATTTATACGTGAAGGTAATAATTTTTTCAGGTTGGGATATCATCTGGAGCTGCTGCTGCTGCTGCAATGAGAGTCGCAAAGAGACCTGAGAATGCTGGAAAACTCATAGCTGTAAGTCCTTTATTGAAAAGAAAAAAAAGGTGATTCAAAAGTCTTTTAGCTTCAAAATCTCTGGACTGCTTTATAAAAACATCACAAGATGATTTTAGGATTATACAAGTCTCTCGAGTTCATGGTCCAATACTAAACCTAAAGAATCAAACACTAAAGTCACTTTGCTAGTTAGCTTTTTACATCTTCTGTGTAGAAAGATCATCTATGAAGCCAGTAAAGAGAGTGATTATGGAATTAAATCTTGACATGTGGATGAATCTATGAATTTGGTTTTTCAGGTTGTTTTCCCGAGCTTCGGGGAGCGATATCTA